>JAXQQM020071267.1:0-80350 GCA_034641835.2 Pinus albicaulis | reverse complement strand
AGCAACGGTTTCCAAATTACTGTCAGCAGATCCTCTTTTCCTTGCCCGGGTAGCGGCGCGACTAGGGCGTGAACGCCACAATGCGCTTGAGCCTCCATATCCTTGCCGAGCCAAATACTTCCTTCGCATGGACGGGCGGTGCATAGTTTATTAAGATATCTGAGGGAGACGTGACGTTGAACAAAGATATGTGCAGCTTGGAATCACTTCATCACAAAAGATGTACCATTTGGCGGGGATCTTCAACTTAGTGTGTGGGGCTGAAATCAGGCCAGGAATTTGACATTTTGACCATTTTGTGGTTGTTTTATGTTAATGAATTATTTAAATTTTAATGAGTGATTTTGATAGAGATTAATTTAGACAATCTGCTTAGCACCTGCTTTTTTCATAGGCTAGAATTATATGTGCATCTATTTCTTGTCACTCTTTGATATAGTTGAAAATGAGTTTTTTATAAATAAATAAAAATAATACCATCTAACAATGAAACAATTTTCACATATATTACATTTGAGAAAATAATAAATATTATAAAACTAAACTAGTAAACTATTATGTTTAAAAAAATCTTCTTCTCAATATATTATTATGTTTAAAAGATTCTTTTCTAAATATAACTACGTCCAAGCCTACCTCACACTAAAGAACATACATAAAACCTTTGAAAAAATAAACACAAAAACAAATGACGAACATATATAAAAGCTGAAAAAAATAAACACAAAAAACAAATCACATCACAGTCGTCGAATTTAGCCTTGACACACCTACATTTAAAAAATTTGAGGATGGGCTGAAATCAATGTGCCGGACTTTTGTGAGTCTTCAACCAATTGTGCGCGTAAAATCATGGAATCACGGGAATCACGGGATCTTGGAAACCAAGATAAGAATAGCATGCGCACATACAGATGCTATTTTATGCAACCCGATACTCTTTGCAACTCTGAACTCGCATCAAATCAAACCTCTCCTTTCCATATTCCAAATAAGTTGTCAAATAGTTAGGATTCCAATTTTTTGTCTGAATTTGTTAAAAAATAAAAATATTCTCTTTGCAAGATAAGAATAGCACGCGCACAGATACTCTTTGCAACTCGGAACTTGCATCAAATCAAACCTCTCTCAATATTCAAACCATGGTCCTTTGTGGTTGTGGTGATGTAGGGCATGATTTTTTAACTTAATATATAATTTTTTATGATTTTTGGTAAGATTTTGTTATTTAAATTGTGTTGCTGTAATTGTGGATAGATCATATATATATATATATATAGTGATGAGTTAGCCATCATTATTTATTATTTTGAATTATTCATAAATTTATAATATATATATATATGTTTGTTTGTTTGTTAAATAATTAATAAGAGATTTTATCTCTTATTTTGCTCAAGATCCTATATATTTATTATTTTGTGGCTTTCTCCCATTCTCACATATACATAAATTACAATCATCCTTTCCATATGGGTTTGGGATGAGGAAAAACAGATACCCTCTTGTTAATAAATGACTGAATGAAACATTTTTTTGTGTTGGCCTGATTTCAAATCTTTAGAAAATTTACATTTATATTAGTTATGAAAATTTTTATAGATTTTTCTACTTAAATAAATTTAATTTTTTTAAAAATATTTGAGATTTTAAAATTATATAAATTTAATAACTTAAAATTATTATTTTATTTATTTTAATTTAATTTTAAGGATAATATATTAAAAAAATATAAAGAAAATCACAAAGTTCTAACACAACCACATTCATAAATGTGGTTGATATATAAAATGATATAAATCTCATTAATCATGGACAACAATACATATCAAAATAAAAATATTGAAAATATGTTTTATATTATAATAATAAATTTTAAACAATTCCATTAAACATTAAAGATATTCTTATTTTCATATTAATTGTAAATTTTATCGACATAGATTTAATAATTTTATTTTACCATTATATAATTTTTTCACAACTCCATCAATATCAACAACGTTTTTATTATGTTAATTGTACATTCCCTTTTTTCTAGAATGAAGGGAATCCCCATAGTGATGAAATTATGTCAAAAATAATAATACGCCCACATTAAAAAAGTGAAGACGCGTGACGGTTTAAAGTAATAAGTATTACAAAGTCAAAAAAATGCACAAACATTAAACAAAGTCAAACAAATGGATGTTGAACCACTAGTCATCAAAGTTATAGATACTGAAGCAGTAGAGGGAAAATTTGATGAAACTAAGGGAATCCCACTAGATGGAAATCCAAAAGGATAAACACTAGTGAAAGGGGCAAAAGATTGAGTGCCCCCACCCGAACCCGGGATGGAGGTAGAGCCAACAACTACCATGCTAGGTGTAATAGTAGAGATAGAAATAGTACCTCCTCCTATAGTTGAATAAGGAGTATGCATGATGACTGTATCGACAACCACCCTTGTGCTACTAACATTGGCCATTAAGAAAAAGACAGGACAGTGAACATGGCTAACCGGTCTATGAGATGAAGTACCCACAAAAGATAAAACATAAGGAAGATGAGAAGAAAGAGGTTTGTAGGAGTCTCAGGGGACTCTGAAATGTCTTCAATTTCTACTTGGTATTTTGATTGGAAGAGTACTCTAGCAAGAACTGGAGCATTTCCGCTCGGATTATGGACTAGACTTGGTTCTCCCTGTGAAATAAGAACCCTCGGCAGATGATTTTTCTCTTTTTTGTTAGCTTGTATTGGTTCAAAATAACCAACAGAATTACTCATACATCTTCTTGGTGAAGACTCGGCACTCGCAGGTGAAATCCCAAAAAGCCTTCTAGACCGACGAATTGGTTGATCAACCACCTTTATATATAAAGACTCATATCACCTAAGGCAAGCTAGGAGCACAAAGAACTCTCTAACAAAGTCCTAAATATACAAAAAATAAAACAACTTCTAAGTATTTCCACTCAGGGAGATTAGGACCAGACACCAAAATACAACAAATTGAAGAAAAGGACCTCCAGAAGGTAGTTTGGGATGGAGGGCCTACGATTACCAGCGAAGCTATCAAAAGCAACCATGTTGACCTCCAGACAATGGTATTTGCCATTGAAAGTACCCAATATTTGCAAGGGCACCCTTCAGAAGTACTATGAAAGTGATACAATGTCTACCTTAGGTACCATGGGCCCTCGCAGTCACCTATGTGGTCCCTAGGAAAGGAAACTAAGGTCACCATCTCATGATTAGAATTCGAGTAGAACAATCATGGCTGTGTGTTCCAACAAGTAGTCCTAGAGGGGGTATCTCTCTTTCTTTATATTCACACATCCTCATGCTTGACTCCCTTATTAGAGGAGCTTTCCCATACAACTTAACGACACTAGATTTACACTCTTTATTCAACTTCTATACTTTTAAGTTTGAGTGGCCTTGGATAGTTTACTCTCCACACATCTATTCCAAGGCCCTAAAATGTCATAGACTAGTTGATGTTACTATGACAAAAAGTAAAAGTATAGCCCATTTTAATTTAAGCACTCATTTTAATTGTCTTTTGTTTAGGACAAGGGAAACAAAAGTGCAATTGATGATGTTTTGATGCAAAAGAAATCAATAGAAAACCTAGGCTACATGGGAATGCAACACTTCTTTTTCTTCAATGAAAGAGATTTCTACAAGGGTTCTACAAGAAACCTAATAAAGTAAAGAAAAAATCTTTTCCATTTTAGCACACACACATTGAGGACCTCACAAAAAGAACTAAATGATGTCCAAAATGCATCTAACCTAATTCACACTAGCATGCAAATGAAAGATTCAAAGAGAGACTTAAAGGTAAACAAATGTGATAAAAAATGTAAAGTCCAATTCAAACAAAAAAGAGAAGCAAATCCCAAAATAAAGAGCACTCAAATAAAAAAATAATTTGAACCTTATAACAAAAATTTACACATTTTCTAAAAACCCAAAAGACTGCAAATGAAAAGAAAGCAACAAAGAAAATGATGTAGGAGCAATCTCATCAAAAATTTATTTGGGAAGAGGCCTACGAGGTCTTTACAAACTTTACTAAAGGGAGTAGGTTCCCTTAATTTGAATTTCTTTTATTATCTTAAGATTGTAATTATGTTTAGGAAATTTAAATGGAATTGTATGAATATCTTGTGAGGTATAGGGGTCTAGAATCTATGTTAGGTATGAAGGAGTGATTCTAGTGATTTCTCCATGAAATTGTGGATTTGAGAGATATTAGGAGTTTGGTGAGGGACTTTCACAGGATCTGAACTGAAATTAGTACAAAATCCTTCATTTTAAATAGGATATATTTTGTAATCAAAGGGGTTGGATTGCGTGAGTGTGAGAGTGAGAGGAATGTAATGATTATCGAGCCATTAAGGGCCAAAAAAAAAAAAAAAAAAACTCTCTTTTTATTTTAGCAATTTTAATTCAAGAAGGATTTTTTGCAGAGATTATTGCTGTTTGTGTTAAATTTATTTTATGTTCTCCCCGAATTTGTAAAGATCATGCTGAAATCGCTTCTCATCTTAGATAGGGAGGATCCGGTGACTTTGGGTGTGCACCATGGAGTTCATATGGAAGCTTTGAATATTCAACTAATATGGTTTCAAAAAGGTCATGGTCAATAGAATGCTAATTTTTTATTTGGATATCGGTCTCATGAGGACAGAGGGTTAGAAAAAACACTCTATCGTCTCAAATATATAACATATGATGTCATTTTGATCATAGAGTTGGAATGTTAGAGAAATATTGAAGAAAACGGGTGAAAGGTTGTATTTATGGTGCATAGAATACCGAACTGCATGCTTCACTAACAATCACAATCCTCTACTGGTTGTCGGATGTCATTGTTTGCCTTGTTCAGGAACATCATGAGAAGTTGAATCATCATCAGAAGTCACATGTTTATAATTGAAAATGCCATCATCAGAAGCCGAGTGTTTATAATTGAAAACACCTGTGAGTCTTTTACATAGTCATAGTTCTTAATAAGGGAATCGTATGGAGGCCCTTGGAAACCTTAGATCCCTAAAATTTTATCAATGAAATTGTAAATTGTGTGCCAGAACCTTGGATTCACCAAAGATTAGGAAGAAGTAAAAAAAAATCGAGATTTGGTCATAACCTAGGTTTTCAGTTTAAGACGCTACACATTCATTGCGCAGGCCCTGCGCATACCCTGGAGATGCTGAGTATACACCTAAGGCGCTACACATACACCTACTCTACCTTTACACGCTATGTTTTTATCGTTGCATGCTACGGTTTCACCTGTAAGTTAACCCTCACCTCATCAACGAACATATGAATCAATCCAAGTTCTAGTAAGTTTAAAAAATAGAAAGAAGGCAAGGAGTAAGGTATGCAAGGTTTTATACTGCGAATTTGAATCTGTTTCATTTTGATAAACAGATCTATGCATGAAAATGTAAGTTACAGAAAACAGATAAATTTTTGACTTGAGTTGTTTTCTAGTTTGTTGTTATGGTTTTCTGAGGAGACGGGTGGTCTAGATACGCATAGAGGCTCACTGTATAGAGAAATATTTTTTTTGTGCATCAGAGGAGAAGACAACAGTATTGATCTGAGATTAATTTAGCCTGCATCATTTGGTATCAGAGCAAGTAAAATCTCTTTGTGGATAAAATTAGAGAAAGGTTATGCTCTTGAAATTATATGAATTGAGGTAGAAATTTTGATTGCAGAAAGGAAGAGAGGGTCAGATTATTAAAATCTAAAAAGCAGAGGCATGGTATTAGGAAATTATCCATTCAATTGCAGAAGAGTGGATAAAAAATATCAACAAGAGATATTGAGGGAAAATTAGAATATTATTATGTTAATTTTGGTTTGAGATTTGTTTGTAGATTGCAGGTAGTAGACAAATAAGGTGCTAGCAGAAAAGATAGATGGGAATATTTGTAACAAAGAACCATTGTGTTCTTAATTGATAAAAGCATGTGAGCTCTTAAACAGTGGCAAAGAACCTTGAAGATACAACTACAAGTTGGACACGGAGGAAAAAGTTGAATTTTCTTAGAAGAAGTGGATTATTGTAGAAGGCAGGAGAAGCAAAGGAGTTGCTCAAAATTTGGTTCGAAAGATAGAGAACCAATTAGATACCAAGAGGCCAGACTCAGAGGAAAGATTAGATTGGTATGAGGGTAGGTATGGATACTTTCTAAAGGTAAGGCTTAGGTGCAGTCCACAAGTGAAAAAGACAGAGTTCACAAAGGAGGTGAAGCCAATGATCACTGAAGGTCATTGTAGAGGTTTAGAGGAAAGCCACAACAAAAGGAAATATGCCAAGGTAAAGGGCATAGAGGTGATGATTCAAAAGGTATTTGACAAAGAAATGACTGAGATAATAGATGAACTCAGTTACATGGAGAAGCTGCTACAAGAGGAGGAAATGAAAGATAACCAGAGAAGAGGATGGAGTATGAAGAAGCCAGTTCGGTGGCCAGTGGTACAATTATTTGTAAGAAACTGAGGAAAAGCTTAAGGGGCATGAAGAAGAAAGAGAAAATATGAGGAGCTGAGTTTATATTGAAGCCATTGATTGAAGAAGGAGTTCACTACTATGAACTAGAGCAAGGTGACATCCTTGGAGAGGACATTGTTGAGAGAAGATCTATTGTGGATCTTACAGATTTCTTGGATAAGGAAGAGTAAGAGAGACTTGCAGGAAGTCTCATGAGCTATTTGAAGAGTTCAGATCAACATGATGAATATATGTTGACAAGGGAGGTTGAGAGCTTTAATAGTTTTAAAACTAAGGATTTGTGTATGTTTGTTGGTGAAGCTGGTGATAGAGAGTTACTTGAAGCTGTCATAAGGATGAAGAAAAAGAAATGTACAAAGACCTTTCAAAGAGGGAAGATCAAAACTGCATTCTGATTGAGGATGAGGCTATGTTGTCTCATGAAGATAGCCAAGGGAGATCACATGCACATTTGGATAATGATTCCTTAATAGTAGAATCATTAATAGTAGAAGCCTTAATAGTAATAGCTATTTGGTTAATAGAAATTTCTTCACATTTATCAAACTCAAGGAGTTTTTTTTGTAATAATTTTGTTGAATGTGCAGGTATAGATCATGGAATCAGTTAGTCATCCACAGAGAAATTGAATAAGGATTGGTCAAAGCAATCATATT
Source organism: Pinus albicaulis (assembly GCA_034641835.2). Classification (NCBI taxonomy): domain Eukaryota; kingdom Viridiplantae; phylum Streptophyta; class Pinopsida; order Pinales; family Pinaceae; genus Pinus; species Pinus albicaulis. The sequence continues at coordinate 73,174 of JAXQQM020071267.1, read as the reverse complement.
CCTTAGAGACTTATGAGGGAAAGAGGGAGAGAATATCTAAAAATCTCACTCAGCATAATATCGAAACTTGGATAGATGAATGGAAATTAATACTTCAAGTTGATAGAAATTATGATTTCTGGTTTGAAGAAATAAGGAATGTCATACAAAATGACATAGGTTTAAAAATTAAATTGAAGGCAGAAGTGGTGCAAGAAGAAAAGTTAACAAGCAGATTGAAGAAATTTGAAGAAAGAAGAGACATAAGTGAAGTCATGTGGCCTGAAGACAATTCAAATTATCAATTTCTGAAGTGGTTACATCAGAAATATAAAAAATTTGAAGGTTCAGATATGGATGATCATTTGCATATGGTCATGAAGGATGCGAAGTCTTTAGTTTTTAATGTTTTGAAGAGCTTAGAGGAAAATTTGATTGATCAATTGCATATGAAATAATGTTTTCAGGAAAATGAGAGTGGAAATGAAGGATGAAGAGTTTTTACGCAGGGCACTGCTGAAGAAAAATAAGATTGCAGCAAAAGTGAAATGGCAGAATTGGAACAAAGATTGTTCATGGAAACAAGAGGAAGTGAAGATCAAAGAATTGCTTGGAATGGTGAGAAATTTGTTCATGAGGATGAATATTATATTAATGCAAGGATTAGTTTCCAGAATGTAGAGATACAAGGACAAATTTGTACAGTTTAAAGGAAGCATACTAAGGAATGGTTTTATGTTTTTATACCAAGAAAACAGTCAAATGGAGTTGCAGATAAAAGGATCTCATTGAAAACAGATGTTATATGGACAAAAGGAGGAGTAGAAGAGTTATATGTTATAACTTCTACAAATGAATTGTTTATTAATAGACAAGATGAATTAAAGGAGACATATGACAGGAAACAGATGATATGGTTAGAAGAAGCACAAAACAGAACAATTAATGAAGATTACAAGGAGCATAATTTAATGGATTTGACTTATGAGATGGAGATGCAGAATCGAAATATGCATTTCTTAGTCCATGTGTTTTTACCCAAAGGAAACTGTCATCCGAATGTTGAAAATAGAAGTTGGGACAATGATAAATAATTGACAGCTATTACCCAAGATTTTGATAAATGTTGGAAGAGGATAGAGTACAGTCATAATGTATTTCAGTCAAGGAGAAGTTTGAATATGGGACTATATGTGCTCTGGGATAAATTGATGAAGACTTCCAAATGGATGAGAGGGAACAAAAACAATAGTGGACAGATGATTCATGATGAAAGATGGAGCAAAAGGTTTGTAGGAAAACAAAGTAAGAGTTGGGATCCTGGAAGGTTACAGACAACAATAGAGTAGCAAAAAAATGACAAAGCAAGTGGAAATTGGTAGCATAAGACATGGAATATAGGATGAGTTCAATAGCAGAATCATGATCAGGAGCCCATGAAACATTTTATACCTTGGGAGTCTGATGGATGAGCAATATCATCAGAAATTTATTTCGGAAGAGGCCTAAGAGGTATTTACAAACTTTACTAAAGGGAGTGGGTTCCCTTTGTTGTCGTTCCTAGAGACAACCTTGAGTTGTGAAAGACCAGTTCCTAGGACATCTTATATAGCAAGGAGCATGTGATATAATAGGGGGAGTTATCAACAAGAGGCTCTCATGCTATCTCTTGAAAAAAAGAAATATTAATTTGAATGGGACCGAGACCTTCAGAAACTAGATACAGGGAGAGCAACACTGCAGAGGCAAGATGCAAAACTCCAATATAAAAGCATCAGACAATTCAGAGGCATCTTACTGTAAATAGGGCCGATTCAAATGATATGTCACAGAAATCAATTATCAGAAGGTGTGGCTATGTATGAAAGATTAAGAGAATACTAGCTGTCATTGAGATGATATCCAGATACACAATATTACCATGTAATGGGCTTACCAATTTAAGAATCCATACATGACAATAACGTTTTAAAAATAACCTCCCAAAGAAACTAATATAGCAGAAATATGGTTTGAGTGAATAGTGAAACTGTATATCATGCCTGAGCCATATTTAAAGCGCTTGACTAATCCGAGCATGGGTATCAACTAGGATAAATCCATACCAAAAATCAGTGAGCCACTCGCATCCCAGAAACATGATACGGGAAAGGTGGATGAAATGAAATGATCTATTAAAATAGCACATATGAGAGAAAGTTACACATTGTGAGAAATCAAAGACCAGAATCCTCTTTAAAGACGTAACTCCTCCTCATTAAAACCCAACAGGCTCTGTACATTCATATAAAAGTTTTAACAAAATGCATACAAAATATCCTCTTACTGCATAATTTTCTGATAAAATCTGGAACCCTCAATAATCTGTTCTTCAGGGGTTTTATAGGAAAAAAGAAAACTTAGTAAATGAAGTCGATGATGAACATTTAATTTGCTTCATAAAGACCGGATGGCTGAAACGTGCACGCCCATACTGCTTGATGACTCTGTAGTGCTGTATGTACTCTGTGGCTTGCTTTCTGAAATAAATGCACTGGGTGGAAGTTTCTTCAGGAACACGATATAGAAATAAAACCCACATGGGCAGTCTGTACTTTTCCTGGAAAGAAAATTCTGCTGAAATGAAACCTTGAAGGTATTATTTTCTATGCATAAATCTTCTGCGTGATCTACGGGGTCTTCAATCTGGTACTCTGCCTTCAAATGATTAGGTTAAGGCTCCAAAATTTTCAATTACATGCCTTTAATTCTTTACCTTTCATTGATACTCTTTATCTGCAATATTAATGTCTCCGATCGTTGAATATACGCTTTGAACGACTCTGGAGCGTTTGAAAGAGTTTAAACCTTCTTCTTTAATGGCGGTCATGTCGTAACAGCTTCCCAGACCCTTTCTCCATAATTCTAGCCTCTAAAAAATGGTCCTTTCTAGTGTTCTCTGCTACTGTAATCAAGACTGTGAATCATGGTGGTTTACTGCTGTTCGTACCCTGCAAAATACACAAAATCGTCAAGAAAGCAAATGAACAGAAAATTGGATGCAGTGGGGATAGCGAGGATAATAGCACAACATGGTGAAATGGTGGAATGGTGCATGGTGATGGCGGAAAAACACAACGAAATTATGGAGGAACGCTCTGGTTGCAGGTTGGTGAAATGCAGAAATTTAAATGCAAAACCTTAGAGGTCGGCTTTAGAATGGAAAATGTATATGGTATGGGAGTGTGACGAACACACGTGGAATAATGACGTGGCGGAGGACACGTGTCAGAGGCGGGCAGGGAAGCAATCTGGACCGTCCGATTTCAGGAGGAAATCGACGGTGGAAAACATATCGGAGGGCGACGGATTGGCGGGCTAGGGGTACGGATACCGTGGGTTAACTCCCGCGCATCTTCGGAGTGCGATGACCGTTGGATGAAGAGTCCCAGATTAGACGGTTGACATGAATATCATGCCGGGTCAAATTCCGAATGATAATGCATGATGGGGGGGGGGGGTGGTTTTGAAACAGTGACGAAGCCACGTGTCATACGCTGAGTGGAATCGCTCCGAAATGGAAAATATTGCCCGCCCTCCAAAGGCAGTGCGATGAATACCACCGGTTTTGAACAGTGTTTTTGGGCATGGGGACCACAAAGGCAGGTGAGCTGCGGATCGTTAATTTGTTGGTTGATCGGGCGGTGGACGGGCGATCGGAGCAGTGAATGGGTTGGGCCACGGGCACGACACTGATCAATGAAGGTCGTCCGATCTGTACAGATCGACGGATAATACTGCGCCCGATATCCATCTGCGATAAGCACTCTCCAGGCTAGCGCTTGGTCTAGCGCCCAGGTTACGTGGAGAAAAAGGTTGAGGGGCTAGGGCCGAAAGGTGCTAAACCTTATATATTTTCAAATGTGGGTTTTCGGCCCTTTTTAATGCAATTTGGGGCTGGGAAAGAGTAACGGTAAAGGGAATGAGGGGTTTTTTAAACCAAACAAGGGTGTGAGTATGGCTTAAAGAGGATTTTGGGATGGTTTAGAAGGATTAGGGGGAGGGATTTTGGGGTAAAAAGGAAGGTTATGAAAAAGAGGAAAAGGGGATGAAATGGAGAAAACTGCAGGGGCACAAGGGGAAAATGAAGGCCTCTTGGGGCACAATTTTTCACAATAAATGAGGCTTATTGACTTAATAACAATAGAGGGAAAAAATTAAAGGGTAGAGGGCTTGAAGAGGCTTTCAAGGATGATGTGTATTCAGAGGGAAAGCATTCCTCGAAAGTTCAGAGACAGTTTGACCCCCTGTTTGCTTGTCAAAATTTAATAGGGGGCTAACATGATCAACATTGGCTCCACCTAGGGACAACACGTTCATCCTTGGGCGTGTCGAGAACTTTTCAGACCACCTACATCATCAATTTTTACAGACAAGAAAAATAAACCTATTCTACTTCTACCCTTATTTCTCCATGAGACCAGATTAAACTGTTAGTCTCATATTTTCTCTACCTAAACTACATCTTCTAGGATTAAAATGTCTAGCAGATTTATTCTCTACATTCTAAAACGGAAATTGAAAAACAGCCAAGCTAGGATTAGACTGTCTGGCTTGCTGGAATTTGAAGAAATTAAAACAACTAACTACATGCTCACAGGCTGAGCTTTATTTCAGACTTCCTACCTACTCTACTCTAACCTGGAAATCTCTGATGTTCTAGGTGATACAATGATGCCAATGCAACCAGTCATGCAGTAGAAAAAAAGGATAGGAGCACTGACTGCCTGTCAGAGATAACCATAGGGTGTTCTTTCGGTGGTCCTCCAAAACTAAGGTCACCATCAGTGGTGACCACTCCTGATGAATCTAGCCCTTGCGAAGGATCAATGCAGGAGCATTTGGACTGATCAGGGCCTCCATATACTCTGCCACAGGATCGAAGAACATATGATGTAAGCTTTCTTCTTTTAGGTCTGCCATGACTGATAGGCTATCTGCATCCTGGGCAGCTTTGATTATTGCATCTTCCACTGCATCTTCAATGTGGCTCTTGAGAACCGGATCATTTTCTTCTTGTACTTCGAAAGGCAGTGGAATCTCTTCTCTTTTAAGGGGAGGGGGACTTTCCAAAAAGGCTCTCGGGTCTCTGAACTGATATGATTTTTATTGTGAGTTCAGAAATTCGATCTCAGCTTCATATCTTTCAACCACCAATTCTAGAAAGATTTTCTTAAGTACGGGTTTAACACTTGAGCTGAGAAGAAGAATAGCCCGTGGAAGGTCCTCCACTTTCAGTTTTTCCAGGCCACGTGACATTTCATCTCGACACTCTGCTATGAAATTTGGATGCATATTTGCAAACTGCTCAGAGTCTTCCATTTGTGAAGTAGCTTGGTCTTCAGCACGACTAATGCTGTACTGCGACATGGTCTCCCAGTGGAGTCGGGAACTAGCACTTGGGCTACTTGAGAAGAAGAGGATGGAAAGTTTTCTACAGACAATCCAGGGATTTCAGTGTGGACCGATTTTCTTTCCCTCCAATTTCTTCTATGCATGATCTTCTCTGGGTCAGACACTGAAGGTGTCTTTGGCTGTGACGTATCTGACCTCTGGTGTGGCTTACGAGGAGCCAGGACTGCAAGTGAATTTATCTAAATAGAAAATGTGGAGTCGCCAAGGTGAGGGATTTACAACTCTCAACTCTCCATACTCACCTACTTAAAGAGTGAATTAGGTTTTTTCGAGGCCCAGGAATTTAAATTTTCTCAGCTTCGTTCCCTGGCAACAGTGCCAAAAACATGTTGTCATTCCTAGAGACAGCCTTGAGTTGTGAAAGACCAGTGCCTAGGACATCTTATATATCAAGGAGCATGTGATATAACAGGGGGAGTTATCAACAAGAGGCTCTCATGCTATCTCTTGAAAAAAAGAAATATTAATTTGAATGGGATCGAGACCTTCAAGATTATGCCTTTTCACGCCTCCTCAATGCCTTCTTCGTCTATGTTGCCCGAGGTGAATATGAAAAGTTTAGTGTCTTGGTCTCAATGCCAAAATATGCTAAGTAGGAAGGGAGTGTAATGTAGTGTAGGACAAAGAACAGCCCTTGCAATGATAACTAGGCTTTGTCAATGGAGAATTGGGAATAGTGAATATGGGATGGTGTTATAACAAAAATGATATACAATGTGACAATGGTATGGTAATGGCAATGATAACAATGATTTGAATAGGAGAGAGAGAGCTTGAGGCTATGGTAAACCATAAGAAATGACACCAATAATAATAGAGATCATGAGCATATATGTCAATAACACAAGTCTGGAAACCCCCACAATATCACTAACATGTCTTTCGAAACCCTAAGGAGTGAATTTGGCAATGGATATAGGGTTTACATTTCACCATATCAAACACTTGTTTCCTTCACATTCCAAACTCCATAGCATATCCATGAATCACTGAGAAGGCATAAATAACTTACTTTCAGACAAATGAAGTGGTTTGATAAGAATTTGGGTGATGAACTGTTGTTTTCCAGCCTTGAGGCTCTATGCGCTGCGCGCACTTTTCTATGTGTAGCGCGCTACATAGTGAATTGTTCAGGAGGATTTTGGAGGCCTTCCTGGTGTCCAAATTGGGCGTGTGATAGCTCTTTGGAAAGCTCGTGGAGTCTACTTTCCAACCCAAGTGGAATTTCCAAATTTGGAGCTCATTTACCCTGTCAAAAATCAAATCTCCCAACACTACTTCCTGCAAGTGCATCAATTCTCCTGAGGCAACGATATTCTTGACATTTCTCCAAAACCATTACACCTGTGTAAAAAGTGAAGGATTTTTTTCTTCCTTGGCATGTTTTGTACAAAAACCTCTCTCATTTTTCCAAAATTCATCTTTTATTTCTCTGAAACATCATTTTAGTGAAACCTATCCCGATGTGTGAAACAAGGGATTTTGTCGAAATGAAGCGAAATGAAGGGGATAAGGGGTTTCTAAATTCTTGGGGAAATTTTGGGAAGTAGGGAGGGATGTTAGGAAGCAGGGGAAAGTGGAATCTCAGAGATTGAGTGAGGGGAAGGGGTCCAAAAGGGAAAAACACAGGCCTAGCCTAGAAAATTGCCAAGTTGTGGCAAGAAACTAGGGTTTGTGCAAAAATGAGGAATTTGGGGGATCTCAGTAATGGGAAGTGTTTAATAAGGTACATTAATGATAGGGGAAGGTGTATGAACATCAGGATACAATTTTTTCTAATGATTTGACCATCCAAGAGAAATTACCTCCAAAACCCTAGGAGAGGGAAATGGACCTTACCTAGGCACAACTGAAGCATGAACAAGCTGTAAAATGACCCAATGGAACTTGAAATGATGATGAAAACCCTCTGAATGATGGTACACTCAGCTGAATGGTGACATGGACCAACATTTGGACAACTTTGAAAAGAGTGAAAACAAACCCTAGACCTAATCCCTAGTGAGCAAATTTTGCTTGAAGAAGACTCTTTGAAATGACAAAATTTGACCTTGACACCTTAAAATCACTTTGTAAGAGTATGTTTGATCACTGAAGGAAAGATGCAAAGGCTGACACTAACATTGGCTCCAATGGGGATGGTAGCTCCTTGGAGGTGCCAAGAACTACAGATCTTTGGAAAGCAGACAGTGCCTTCATCCATTGGGCAATGGAATCAAAACATGAAAACTGACATTATGTAGACTTACTCTGAATAAGACTGAAAAACCATAATATAACATGACTAAAACATAACTGAAAAACTAGAAGGATGCTCATGATTGAGCTTATTCATCAACCTACTCTAATTTTTTTTTCACCACCTGATAAAGTGAAATGGAACAGCCAATGCAACCATGTAAGCATGCTGGCTGATATCTTAATTCTCCGCAAGTGCTTGCTTATGAACAACGAGAAATAACTACTGAAAGGAAACTCCCATGGAAACTTTCAACCAAGTGGACTACTGATAAACTTGCAAAGCACAAATTGACTGGATGACTGCAAGAATATTGCGAAAGGATCTTCATAAACATAGCTCTAGTCCAGATAATCTCCATACCTTGATCTTAAACTTTTCCTCACATCTGCGGTGCTTTTCTTTGGTGATTGCAGCAAGCTGTCAAAAGGATCCTGAAATTCATGAATAACCAAACTCTGTTTCTGATTCCAAACTGAACAACAACCTCCTTTATCAATCTCCTCATATGACTGCAAACCTTGATGAGAGCTTTGTAATGAAAAATCTGTTAGACAAGACAATGAAGGAAACTTTTGAATAAGATTATCATCAACATTCTTTTCCGGCACATGGTTAGCTAATGAAGAAGAATTTTTACAGCAAACATCATCCAACACACGAGCAATAGGATCATCAAAAACTTGAGAAGACTGCTGCACTGTATCCCTTGAAACTGTATGACATCCTACTGGCTATTCATCTTTTCCTTGAGATATATTACGAAGATTCTGCCTTATAAACTGAAATGCTTCGAAACAAAAGGGTATAGAATTTTCCTGCATCATCAAATCATGTATTTCATCTTCCATGCCTTCATCTGTAATCTGACCTTCAATTTCATTTGGTGGCTGCAAATCTAACGCTACAGGCTGCTCAAGAATTTCGTTATCTGTCTCATCCTCAACATTGAAATTGAAAGATTGTTGATTTCCTACAAACTGCTCATTTGAAGATTTACTATGCAATTTTTCTCTCAAAAACTGAAATGATTCAAAACAGAATGGTACGGAGTCACCTTGTATCATTTGATCAAATGTGCTAGCTTCCATGGCTTCATCTGCAACTTGACAATCAATGGCTTTCGAGAGCTGAAAATCTGAATATGAGAAGTCTTGAACAAGGTTTTCATTGCCCTTAAGATGGTCCAGATCAAGACTTGTTGACATTTGATTTCTGATTGCATGGAAGTTATCTCTAATGAACCGAAACGAGTCAAAACAAAAAGGCAAAGATCCTTCACTTACTTCAAAATTTTCTGCACTTTCCTCATCATTTCCATAGCTGATCTACATCGGTTGATCACTGTACTCAAGCTGCTGAAAGTGAACTTCCTCCTCGCACAAACTAGCTGCTGATTCGTCTGCAAGATTAGCTTCTGTTTGAAGAACATAATCATCATCATACTGATCAAAGTGAGGCAATTCATCGGTATAAAACACATCATCAAACATACACATCATATCAACAACTCTCTCTTCTTCACAATGATCTATAAAACAATCACTATGACAACTGGGATCAGAAACAAAATGTTTTGGGTCAGCCGCTTGTTCTTGAATGTCATTTTCATTTTTTGTAGTCATTTTCCGCACCATCTCTTCTATTGCATTTACAAAAAGATCAAGCTTTTCCTCTGAAGGTGTCAGCTGCTCTGAAACATTCTTCTTTTCTTCTTCCTTCAACCTTGCCCTCAAGATCAACAAATGAGCCTCTACATTTACTGCACTGTTCTGCATCTCGTGAAGTGTTGCAATATTCTTTTCTCTCAGCTGAAACTCCATTTCCGGATCAAAGGCACCCGGGTAGTGCAAGAGAGCAGATCTAGGAGAAGGTCTTATATCAGCTGGTATTGAAAAATATACTTGATTAAATCTGGCAGAAAACTATTGTACTGTCTCTCCTGACTGTCTCTTCAGCTGGGCGTACTCGTCTAAAATCAAGAAAGGGTTCTATCCAATCATCCACCTGTCAAGGAAAACTTCGACGAACTGCTGGAAATATGAGATGCTCGCATCAGGCAGGGCTTTAAACCAACTCTTCACTTGGCCTTGCAAAGAAAGAGCAAAAAGCCTAATACTAACATCTTCATCATCAACTTCAAAAATATCTAGAAAAGTCTCAACATTCTGCACATGTTGCTCAGCGTTGACATTGTTACATTCACTGTCAAATCTTGGTAGATATAGGTCATAATTTTTAGGGAAAGCATGAAGAACAGAAGGTAAAACAAGAGGTTTGTACCGATCCGGAATTTTACAAGGTGTAGGGGTATGTACAAGAGCTGCGGGATCAGCTTGATTTTCTGGCTCATCACTCTGAAGAGAGTCAACATAAGATGTGGGAAAAGTAAGGAGACCAGGATCAAAGGGAAACTCAACATTTACACTTTTTGAATGGGTCGAGTGAAGATTTTGATCACCTTTCTCATACAACAAATTCTGAAAAACTTTCAGGAAAGCTTCAAGACCAGCGAAGAAGTAATTTACAAGAAAGCAGACTAGATCCTGAATACCATTCTAGTTTAGATACCTGAACTTTGTGTAAGATCCTTCCATTTTCTCAGAGAAAAAGTCAGTCCTCCAGTGGAGTCTCTACTTTGAATTGGAGTCACCAGGTGAATGATTTCAGCCTTCTTATGTCTGATCGTTGTCCACCATCAACCATCAGATCTAAACTCGATACATGTACTGGGGCAATTTATAAGTTAAGTGTTACGATTACAAGCTAAACCAGAGATTGAATGAAGCAGCATTTATCTACTATGCACTCGCAGAGCAAGAGCAGTTCGAAGGCTACCTGGCATGAATTTAGACTCCGTCTATAGCAAATGACAGTAATAAGCAAATTCTTCCCCAGTATGGTCACCACTATGTTAGCGCTCAAATCTACCTTAGGCTGAAATAAGGTAAAACTCAAGGCTACATCAAACCACGCTCAGCCTCATAGCTAGCCCTACGAGGACAGGAGAGGGCTCTCTCCGGGTCTATCTCGGCAAATGGTCTTCAAAGGGGTTGAGATGACTTAAAATGAATACTGATTTTAGGCTAGTAAAGAGATAGGAAATTTTGATTTTGATTTTTGGGTTTTTTGTTGAAAAAATGGGAAAAACAATTTTGGGTCCAGGGATAAGGCCAGATTTTTGCAGAATTCAAGTTGGGGCGAGGTAGGCAATAGTCTTGATGCTTTTGATCAGGTGTATGGATGGATCAGAATGACAAGGAGCTGAAGAGGGCAAGGGAGAACATGGATCCTCTCCAAACTGGCGAAAACATGTAAAATTAAACAAATTTAAAGGCAGAGCACTGAAAACAATGGATTCAACCTCATTTAATCATTCATTTAGTTTCAGAAGCATAAGAAGGGAATGGCATACATTAAACATGAAATAAATTACAATAAACTGAGAGAAAACACCATCAAGAATTGAAAGCCACAAGAATCCCAACAGGTGCTGCAAAACCTCTGATCTTTCCTTAGCCAAAATATGAAAAATATGTACAATAGTGTGCCAAAGTTTTCCCAAGAGTCCAACCTGTCCAACCCTGATAGTGTCTCAGAAATTACATCATATAGACCATCCTAACCCCTTCCCATGCCTCTAGGGGTCGAATTCCTCCTTCTAGGAGCAGTTCCAACTAATTCTAAACAAGGAGCTAGAATATAGGCAACCAAACAACTTGCCTCTAAAAGGAAGGAAACTGATTCTTACACTTGATTTTTACTTTTTTAGGAGTGAATCATCTAGAATATGTAAAAGTGAGTCCAAGTTACATGCCAACCATAAAATTACATCAAGATAACTCAAAAATTACACCCACAAGCAAAACTGGTCCAACTGGCCGAAATCCTGAGCTGGAAGATGAAAAATGGACCAAAAATCTCTATGCGTAGCGCGCCTGAGCTCTATGCGTAGCACGCCTTTCAGCCTGCTTTTGGGGCACTTCCCGGAGTCCAAATTGAGCTCATGATAGCTCATTGGAAAGACCTGGATGTTGGCTATCCAACCCAAGTGTAATTTGTCAATTTGGAGCTCATTTTCCCCTCCAAAACGTCATTCTCCCAGAAGTACTTCCTGCTGGTGCAAAAGGTGGCAAAAAGGTGATTTTCATGGTGTTTTTTGCCCTTTTGATCATCCAGAACTTGATGAAATGCTTTGGTCCAACTGGAGCATGCATAAATTACCATGAAAAATCCAAAATATAAAGTTTTCCTCCAGCAAGTGTCCCAATCATAAGCGAGCGCGTCGACGCGCTACGCGTTGGGCCGAAAAATCTGTGTTAAGGCATAAAAAATCGCAATTGACAAAATTTTCTCCAAATTTGCTGAAATTTGGACTGAGGGTACATCATCAAGTATCATGCTCATTGAAAGAAGTTTCGGCCAAGATTATGCCTTTTCACGCCTCCTCAATGCCTTCTTCGTCTATGTTGCCCGAGGTGAATATGAAGAGTTTAGTGTCTTGGTCTCAATGCCAAAATATGCTAAGTAGGAAGGGAGTGTAATGTAGTGTAGGACAAAGAACATCCCTTGCAATGATAACTAGGCTTTGTCAATGGAGAATGGGGAATAGTGAATATGGGATGGTGTTATAACAAAAATGATATACAGTGTGACAATGGTATGGTAATGGCAATGATAACAATGATTTGAATAGGAGAGAGAGATCTTGAGGCTATGGTAAACCATAAGAAATGAAACCAATAATAATAGAGAGCATGAGCATATATGTCAATAACAAAATTCTGGAAACCCCCACAATAACACTAACATGTCTTTCGAAACCCTAAGGAGTGAATTTGGCAATGGATATAGGGTTTACATTTCACCATATCAAACACTTTTTTCCTTCACATTCGAAACTCCATAGCATATCCATGAATCACTGAGCGGGAATAAATAACTTACTTGCAGAAAAATGAAGTGGTTTGATAAGAATTTGGGTGATGAACTGTTGTTTTCCAGCCTTGGGGCTCTATGCGCTGCGCGCACTTTTCTATGCGTAGCGCGCTACATAGTGCATTTTGCAGGAGGATTTTGGAGGCCTTCTCGGTGTCAAAATTGGGCGTGTGATAGCTCGTTGGAAAGCTCTTGGAGTATAATTTCCAACCCAAGTGGAATTTCAAAATTTGGAACTCATTTACCCTGTCAAAAATCAAATCTCCCAACACTACTTTCTGCAAGTGCATCAATTCTCCTGAGGCAACGGTATTCTTGACATTTCTCCAAAACCATTACACCTGTGTAAAAAGTGAACGAGGGTTTTCTTCCTTGGCATGTGTTTTACAAAAACCTCTCTCATCTTTCCAAAATTCATCTTTTATTGCTCTGAAAAATCATTTTAGTGAAACCTATCCCGATGTGTGAAACAAGGGATTTTGTCGAAATGAAGCGAAATGAAGGGGATAAGGGGCTTCTAAATTCTTGGGGAAATTTTGGGAAGTAGGGGGGGATGTTAGGAAGTAGGGGAAAGTGGAATCTTAGAGATTGAGTGAGGGGAAGGGGTCCAAAAGGGAAAAACACAGGCCTAGCCTAGAAAATTGCCAAGTTGTGGCAAGAAACTAGGGTTTGTGCAAAAATGAGGAATTTGGGGGATCTCAGTGATGGGAAGTGTTTAATAAGGTACATTAATGATAGGGGAAGGTGTATGAAAATCAGGATACAAGTTTTTCTAATGATTTGACCATCCAAGAGAAATTACATCCAAAACCCTAGGAGAGGGAAATGGACCTTACCTAGGCACAACTGAAGCATGAACAAGCTGTAAAATGACCCAATGGAACTTGAAATGATGATGAAAACCCTCTGAATGATGGTACACTCAGATGAATGGTGACATGGACCGACATTTGGACAACTTTGAAAAGAGTGAAAACAAACCCTAGACCTAATGCCTAGTGAGTAAATTTTTCTTAAAGAAGACTCTTTGAAATGACAAAATTTGACCTTGACACCTTAAAATCACTTTGTAAGAGCATGTTTGACCACTGAAGGAAAGCTGCAAAGGCTAACACTAACACTATTCTCCCATAATTCTTAACAAACTTACAATAATACCTTGTTAACCCTGGAAATCCTCGCAACTGCTTTATGGTTGTGGGGACTTTCCATTCCTTAATGGATTTAATTTTCTTAGGGTCTACCTTAACACCCTCCTGAGATACAATATGAGCCATATATTCCACCTCTTGTACTCCAAAGAAACATTTGGAGGTTTTTTCATATAATTGTTTCTCCTCCAATAGTTTGAGCACTCTATCAACATGTTGAACATGATCCTTCCAATACCCACTAGTATATCATCAAAAATACTAACACAAATTTTCTAAGGAAAGGTTTGAAAATGGAATTCATCAACCCTTGAAATTTAGAAGGTGTATTGGTAAGGCCAAAAGGCATGACCAAAAATTCATAATGAACCTCATGAGTTTGAAATGTTGTTTTCGAAAGATCTTTAGTCTTCATTCTAATTTGATGATATCATGAATGGAGATCCAGCTTGGTAAAATAAATTACTCCATGTAATTCATACAATAATTCATCAATCACAGGAATGAGAAAATTTATCTTTAATAGTGAGCTTATTGAGCTCCCTATAATCTGGACACATGCATCATGATCCATCCTTCTTATGCACCAATACTACTGGAGCATAGAAAGAACTTTGACTAGGTTGAAATATACCAACCTCTAACATTTCTACAATCATACGTTCAATTTCGCTCTTTTGGACATAAGGATATCTGTAAGGCCTGATGTTTGGAGGAACACTTCTTGGAATCAAATGAATAGCATTATCATGATCACGGATATGTGGGAGTCCTTTGGGAGTTTCAAACACCTTGGAATGATTGTCCAAGAATTTTTGGAGGTCTGGAGAAATAAATGATTTTGATGTTGGAACTTATAGTGAGCATAATTGTGAAATTACGCCTCATTGTTATTTCTTCAAAAGCTTTGTCATGACATTATAGCTTATTATCTTTCACGGCTTCCATTTGATACCTCGTATTTAAACTTTCTTTCCTTCCGAAAAAAAATTCAAGAAAATTTCTTGAAAATTAAAAGCTATCGTCCCCAAAGATTGTAATCATTGCACTCCTAGTACAACATCAACACCTCCCATTGGAATGGAAAGAATTGGACTATTAATTACATATTCCCCCATGGTTAGCTTGATATTATGGCACATTCCAGAGAAATTTATATCTCCTCCATTTGCAACCATCACTTGACACTATGGTGCTGGGTATAGGAAGAAATTCAATTCCTTGGCTACCTTACAATGAATAAAATCATGGTTATACCCGAATCAATCAACACTATTACATTTTTCTTCTTGATATGTCCTTTTATCTTGAGAGTTTAAGGAGTGGTAATTCCTGCCAATGCATTACAAGATATGGTCAGACTCATTTCTTCTTTCTCTAGGGTTGGTTCCTGGTGTATATCCTCTTCTTTTGAAGTTTTTTGTTTTATTTTCTTCCTCCTCTTCACAATCTATGTAAATAATTTATTCTCGGCACACTTATGACCTTTAGTGTATTTGTTATCACAACTGTAGCAAATCCCTTTTGCTCTTTTTTCTTCCAATTTTTGTGGTGTCAACCTTGTAGGTTGTGGAAGTCTAGGAGTAGCCACACTTTCATATTTATAGATGTGAGTGGTAGGCTTCCTTGTCGCCATAGTTTTACTTTCAATTTTTCTTGCCAACCTGAATGCCTTCTCTAATGAATTAGGTTCCCAAAGGCAAACATAATGTTGGATGTTATCCTTTAAAGTGCATATGAAGACATCAATCTTGTGTTCCTCTAGAATATCAGTTACCCTTATATTCAATTTTTGGAAGTCCTCAATGTGCTCCACCATTGAACCCTTTTGTTTGAGATTTATCAATTGGCTAAAGAAGGTGTTTCTCTTTGTATCCTCATAATGTGCTATCATTTCCTCCATAAAAATTAACCAAGTGAATTTTTTTACGAGAGAAAAGCCATCGATACCATACAAATGCATTTTTTTATAAATATAAAGTGGCAATGCATACATTTTATGTTTTTTTCACATTATGGAGATCAAAATATTGCTTTATTTGAAGTACGCATGTTATGAGATCCTTTCCATCAAACTGCCTCATATCGATCTTTGGAATATGGTGGGTCTTCAATCCAACATTAGAGTTTATGAAATCACGATTAACATTTATTTTGTTCCTATCATGAGTTTCCTCTACTACCTATTTGCAATTAGGAATTATTTCTTGTATTAACTTTGTCAAACCTTCCTTCAAACCTTCCATGTTTGCTTTAAGATAATTCTTCATGTCTTCCGTCTCGTCTTTCATTTTTTCATCGATCTTAGCTTCCATGCCATCCATCTTAACTTCCACGCCATTCTTCAAACCATCCATCTTAGTTTCCATGCCTTTCTTCAAACCTTCCATATTATCTTCCACGCCTTTCTTCAAACCATCCATCTTAGTGTCCATTTCATTTTTTGTTACTCTTTGCGAGAGAGAAATTTTTTGCGCTTGGTCTTGTAATTTTGATATATCATGTTGCACTTCTTCCTCTTCATGAGTCATAGTAGAGCCCTATGAGGGCTTAATGGGTGTTGAATTCTTTTTAGGTGGAATTTTAGAACCCAATACTGATATCTATGCTTCAATATTCCTTTTGGAATCACTTCTAACTGATTTTTCAAACAAGACTTATGCAATTTAAAAAATATATATACACCTTTTTCTTGCATTTGAGGAGCTTGATATTGAAATTGATGTATCTCTATAATTTTGGATCCCTAATATTTTATCGTCGGTACTTTCAAGTATCCCTTTGAATCTTCTTTCCAATGCCAGACCTGATTTAGAATCTTCAAGGAAAATTTATGACCAATCTCCCACAATGAATTAATTATGGACTGGTTCAGTAGAGAAAAATTGTACAGCGTGCCATGTGTCACTGTTTCCTCCTTCAGCTCTGCAATTAATATAAAGGAAACTACAATCCATTTAATTTCGGCCACTTTTTACAGAATTCTAATCTAATGCTCAGAGAGAGAGTTATGACGATTTTCCCAAGGGCACCTCTTTGAGATGAAATTCGGGAGCCTGCAAAAACCCTAACTTCCACAGATCATATCTCCAAAAATATTGCAATCTAAGATTTAAAATATTTGCACAAAATTCCTTAGGATTTCTTCGCAAACGGGTTTTTTTTAGCTTCTGAACCTTCATAGAACAAAATTTATACCTAAAATTCCACAATGACATGTTTGAAGCAACAAAACCCTAGAATCCAAAGCTATGATACTAAATGTTATGAAACCAACTCACAAAATAGAAGAAAAGATAGAACAACGACTTAGAAATCTGCCTCTTCGAGGGGGTAACCTCCTTTACATTACATAAATGAACAATTCTTGGATGATACAAATGAAAAAACCTCCTTTCTATATATAGGAGTCCATGGGGTCACAATATAATCCTAGCTGACCTAACAATAATAATGTAAGGGCACAACAATAACAATAGTGGGCTTTTATGGCGCACAATAATAGCAATATGGGGACTACAGGGGTACAAAAATAACAATAAAGGGGTAAGGATTAAACTAGTAATATAGGGACCTAACATGCATGGTTTATTGCATGGCCTGATCCTGGCTAAGGAAATGTATGTGACAAACATTTCTATTCTATAGGATTCACTAATAATAATGCAACACTTGCATAAAGGAACCCGACCAAAGGATAAACACCTCAAGCTATTTATACATCGAATAAAAAGGTTACTGGAGGATATTCTACAAAAATATTTCTTCTATATCCTAAGAAACGAGAATAATAAAGTTGATCATCGAGCTAATAAAACATGCCTACTCAGAACAGGCCAATTATAATTCAATAGAGAAGAAGGGTGGTGAAACTTTCCTTAACCCCTCATTCCATCCTTATAATCAGAATTCCATGGGCTCAACTCTGTATCAATCTAATTTGCACCTTTGGACCAAAGTATACATTATGAATCAGTACTCAATAAAACTTGGAAGAGGTTGCATTGTCATCATAACAACCTCAATAAATTTGATTCATGCAGGGCTCTCTAGGTCGACTGCCTCACATGATCAAGGTACAATGTGCTAGCAATGGCTTTATATCAGTGTATGACTTCCATATTAGTTAGTAATTGATACAAGCGATGTGGAAATTATGATATGCTATGATGAAATTATGATCGAAGAATGTGGATGGATTACCTAGAACTATAATTAAATGAAGCTACAACGATACATAGCACAAATAATTTCCCAGTGTGGAAACTTTTGGACTCAAAAAAGTCAAGGTCTAAGGTAATTTTTTGGTCATGCAATTGCCTTGCGGGGATTTCTCTGGCTCCCATAAGGTTCTTCTCAAGGCTGGACCTTCGTATTGCAGAACAAACTCCTGCTCTAAGAAAGACAAACTGGCTAATTGTCTCTGGTGATATTAGTCTCTAGCTAGGTCAGATTATTGGCAAAACCAACTCCACCTCAAGCTCATGGTTGAATAAGAAGAATTTAATTTGGTGTTCCCAAGCGTCTTTTTTGTAATTTCCCTACCTTGCATTGATTAGCAGTAAAATTTATCATATGGTAAGCAACTCTCCCATGCCTAGTAATGTCATATGTGCATGGCTCTCTCAATCCTAGTGAAGGTGTTAGACATCTATCAATTTGGAATCTAACATCTCTTCTTAGAGTGTCATGACATCAATTTGGAAAATTTAGTTCTAGATACCTCCCTTGGTTTAAACCAGTGTCGTGAATCCCTAAGGGAGCATCGACCAATCCATGGGGTATTTCAAGACCTAGTGTGTAACCTTTTCAAAGGTCATCAACAAAATTTTACTCCCGCACATCAAGCATGAGCCATCTCAATTTGAGAAGTCAAAAATATCGGCATAAAACAAGGAGGAATTGCTATAGGGAAAAGGTGGAATTGATAGAGGATTCAAGGGATTCCTAGACCAATTATTCTCAACTGGTCCATAATGAGGGGAATAAGAGCAAGGAACTTGAAGGTAGTAGCTAGAAAACATGTAACAATTGCGGTCAGTTAATGGAAGCTTTACAACTTGATATTCTAGAGGAAAACATGAAACAACAAGACCAAATGAGAACAATTATCAATCTTATGGAATAGATACAAGATTTGAAGGGAAAATTGACCCATCAATCAGATGAGGTGGATGGCCTACACTGGAAAATTGAAGGTCTATAAGAGCATATCACTTCTATGAACAATAAGAGCCTAGATTCAAGCACATGAGAAGCTTCCTCCCTGACATCAACTGGACTCGAGAAGATGAAACTCCCACAATATACTAATGTATTTTCAGTGCAAATTCTCTTCTACTTGGATACTTTTGTAAGATGTAATTTTTTTGTCATACAATCATATTAGAATTCCTAGGTAGAGTTTTTGGTGATACCAGTAATATTCCACCCCCCCACCCCACCCTCCCAGGGGATCAACTACTAGGAGCATACATGTAACTCATTTCCTGGGTATCTACTGTGACCAAGCATAGATTTAATATAAAATATCTCATTTATGAGAAAAGGAAAAACAAAAAAAAAAGGCAGAAGGAGGATCATATAATTTCACCTTTATGTAACATTCATGAATAGAGGGTTGAGATTTATCTCAAAGATAGTTATACATTTTTTCTCTTCAACTTAATTAAAAACTGTCAATGTCCATGTCCATATACACAAGTATCAAATTTGGTTTCCATTCAATTTTTATTTATGGCATTAAAATCTTTTTACTTGTCTTTTTATTATGAGGTCAGCAGTTTAATGTGCATCGTCATTTACCAATCATTTAATTTATAAAATTGGACTACTTATAATTAAAAAAAATCAATTAATAATTATTATATAATTTAACTATTACATTTATATAAATTAAATATTATAAGTTCTTTTGAAATGCTTAATTTATTTATATATTCAAAAATTACATTTCAAATAATAAAATCTAAAATTCTAAAAAAATTATATAGATATATTTTAACTCCAAAAAACTAAACTTAAAACAATTAAAATTTATTTAATATACTAAATTAAAAAAAGTCAAGAATTATTTAAAAGAAAAGAAAATATAAATAAATTATTAATCAAAATAAAATGGCATAAATATGTTATGGTTTACCATCATTTAAAATAAATCCACCTAACACAAAAATAAACATATACATAAATACAACTTATTAATTTAAAATTGAAAAATATATATTATATTATAAATTTTGAATAAAATATTGATTTATTCTAAAAACATAATATTATAAGAAAATAATTCAAATAATATATATATATATATATATATATATATATATATATATATATATATATATATATATATATATATAATAATTTTATGATTATTTTTTGTAACATTCTTCAGTAAATTGTAAGTCTTGAATTACTGTAGTTAAAGACACAATGTTACTTTGCAAACCATGTAAAGGTCAAACAATAATTAGGAAATATTTAGTTTTATTATAAAATATGTAAATTCTTACATAAGGATTAGGGAGAAAAATCACATTGGAAAGTGATGTTGAATTAGACTCACATGTCGTAGTTGAACAATTATGCACTAGGTGGTTACTTGCCTAAACTTCTCTTTGGTAAATAAAATTTCTTAAAAAATAAAACTAAGAGGGTTCAACGAACGTGAGGTGACCTCACTGAGAAGGACTATAAATAAATTTGAGGAAAATCAAAATATAAAGACGAACTTCCATGGTGGTTGGGAAAATGTACCCACTCGAGTGATAGAATTGTTTTTGACTAAGTCCTTACATGTTGGTTGGACAAATGTACCCTCTAGAGTGATAGAATTGTTCTTGACTAAGTTTGGTTGGGACCAAATAGTCGCTGGAAATTTTTTTGTGCAATACCATTCAAAATAAAATACCCTGCTTGTAAGGATAACTCGGGGGGAGATGCAATGTTTATACTTATTTTAATGGTAGGGAGGAACATTCCTTTCCATGTGGCTTTGTGACTACTTGTGTAAGCTAATTAAAGGAATAGATAAGTATTGCTCTACTCTGCTTATTATTGTTTATGAAATATCTTTTCTAGTAAAAACTGGTAAAATGACGAATAGAACGAGTGACATGTAAGAAAAAAAAACTAATTAAGTTTTAAATTGTTGATACAAGATTTCTTGGAAAAATAAAAAGATACAGTTTCGTTGAGACTAGATGAAACCGAGATTGTATTAAATGTTTAGAGTCAAGACATAAGTAGGGAGAACCTATTGGATTTTGGATATTTGTGGGTGTCACTCAAATGAAAATAGTTAAACAAAGGGGTATTTCCATATTCCAGATTAGTTATATGCTGATAATAAAAAAAAATTGAATCTGGGAGGAGCTTTGGGTTAGCCCTTAGGCCTAGCCATTATAGCAACCCAGGAACAATCCCTCTATCCTCCCGAAATTTATACAGTCGAGTCGGAAACCCTCTATGAACACTAAGTGGTAAAATATGCTATAGAAAATCAAAAATAAAAACCCTAGAATGGAACCCTCCATTTAGATATAAACATTGCAGCCATAATGCAAACCAAGATAACAATAAAATAAAAAAATATTTCATATTATATATTGTATGGAAATGTCGAAGGTTTTTTTTTTCTAAATTAAGGTAATCTATTAACAAAGGAAATAATGTACAGCGGGCCGAAGCCTAATCTTTGCCCAGTATTGTGGCAATCTTGACAAAAAACCAAATATAAAGATTGCCCTTATAGAGGGAAACCAACCTTGAGCAGTTTTCTAGATGTTTCCCACGCAGGGGTGCCATAGAGTGATGTTTCTGGAAATTACAGCTAACAAAAACTGAGATATGAACTGATACTACAAAAAACTCAAAAACAAGCCCGAGAGTTAGGGCCAAAACTAAACAAGAAAACCAAACTAAGAAGGAGCGACTATTCATCAGGTGGTTCTTCCACCACTCGGCACCAGAGAGAATCTGGTTCACTGTCATTCTTATACAGATCCGCAATGGAAGTGATCACCTGCCTGGAGGGTGGTGGAACAACTTGCGTCTCGCTCGCTTGCCCAGTATCGCCATGCGCCATTTCCACATCCTAATTCCCGCTTGCTTGACCCTGCATATCCTTTCTCGACGAGTGCACCAACCTTGCATGCGGGCCCGAGATCTGGGCATCAACTTTGCACAAAACCGCCGGGCTCAAACTAGGAGCGTCCTCCTGAGGCTCTTCGCTGAAGACAATTGTAATTGAGGTCGTGACCCGAGGGCGATTGAGCGAGAAATTGAAAGAAAAGTGCGCAGTTTGAGGCTGTGCAGAGAGAATTGGAAGCTTTGGGGAGCCCAGGCGTTGGCCAAAGTGAAGCATGCGACCTCTCCGATTTCTGGTGTGGCTACCCGAATGAGAAGGTGAATCTGAGGAGGTGCTGGAGGTGGAGGGAGAGCGCTGAGGTTGGCATCTGGTGCTGCCCCTCCGACACCTCATCCTTTGACGAAGGTGAGGCATATTCTCAGTCGTGACAGAGGGCCCAAGAAGCAAAGGAAGAGCAGGATTGACAGAGGTCTGAGGCGAATGAAAGTTTAGAGAGACAAAAGCTAACATACAGAGTCCAGAATGAGAGAAATGGATATTATCTCCAAAGTCCAGACATCAGCTCAGCCTGCTTCGCTTGCCAGTAGCCGTGCGCACATTTGGGAGCCTTGCATTCGAGGTGCACCATTGATTTATCGGTAGGGGAGCGCTAACAGAACCAGAGCAGCTCACCATTATATCAATCCAGACGACCTTGCATTGAGAAACACCCTGCAATAAACCTCCATTAATAAGAGATGAAGGCCGATTCATTTCGTCACACGCAAGATCGCACCGAGGAGTGGAGTCAGGATTACCACCAGTGCCAGGAGTAAATGCAGTTGAGCATTTTGCAGCCAGAGTTAAATGTCGAATGCCAACTGCATTTTGGGTGGGCAGGTGTCTCCACGCCATGCCACACCCCAGTCCCATCAACTTATACTCTGTCCTCCTCACCCGCATCCGCGAGCTCTGCTTCACTCTGGACCAATTTTTTGCATTCTTGTTTTTTATCATGATTCTGAATTATGTCGAGAGTACCTGTAAGAAGATTGTGCACACTATCCACTCCCAAGTTGGCAAGTAGATCAACAACTTTGTTTCCTTCCCGTCTGATATGCTTAAATAGGAGTGCTCGGTTGTTGTGGAGCCACCGTTCTATAGCCTCCAATCGTGCCTCAAGTCTCCAACTATTGGCGATTTTTTGCTCATGAGCCCCATTTAGGAGCTGATTGGCCATGTTGATAAGAATTTGGGAGTCCCCTTCAATCACCAGTGGGTGAAGCCCATGAAGTTGGGAAAGGAGAAGACCCTACCAAAGACCTTCCAGCTCAGCCGAATTGTTCGTGTCCCATCCAAGGCTTCCTAAGTAGATTACGATAGGATTTCCTTTATGATCTCTGAAGATGCCTCCAAATCCCGCTTTTCTTGGATTAACTTTTGAAGCACCATCAAAGTTGAGTTTGAAGGTGTTCTGTGGAGGAGGGATCCAAGAATTCATGTCGGTGTCAGAGGTTCTAGAAGTTCTATGAGCTTGCTTTCCTTGGGGGAGCTGGATGCCCCAATTTTCCCAAATGGCCTTTTCATTTGCAAGAATTGGGTAGTCTTCTATGTGCCAAGATTGCAGAGCCAAGGTTTCTGTGAGATTGAGACAGAAGTTTCTCCAGATAATGTCTATAGGAGTGTTTTGATCTTTGAAGATGCGCTTGTTTCATTCTTTCCACTTTGTCCATAGGAGAAGGCCTGGGATTATTCTCCAAAGTTGGTTTAGTAATTCACTTTTGTATGGAGTCTAATGCCAATTGCAAATGGAATTAATTATGTCTTCAGATATTCTACATTTTTTTGGCATCGAAAACTAGCTTTCTCCCATAATTGGTTAGCCAGAGAGCAGGAATTGAGGAGATGCTGTAGAGTTTCCTCATGAGAATTGCAATTGGGACATTTTTAGGAGCCACGAAAGCTTCTCTTTCTTAAGTTGTCCCAAGTGAGGATTCTTTGATGAAAAAAGAGCCATAGAAATAAGGAAACTTTAGGCCAAACCCCAGAGGTCCAAATTCTGCTCCATAAAGGATCTAGGGGCATTGGATCGTTACACATTATTTTGTATGCTTATTTGGTGGAGAAGGAGCCCTTAGGGGAGTATCCCCATCTTAGAATGTCCCTACTGCCCGATGATCTGATACGTCGAATTGGAAGTTCTGAGTTTATGACGTCCAAATTCTGCTCTTCAGCATTCCTTATCATCCTTTCAGCCTGTTTCCACTATCTGTATCCATGTGTTGTACTGACTGTCCATTATTGCTGAACTGTTTCCAATTGTTACATATCCCAGTCCGGACTAGGAGGCGGTCTGTAGATGTTGGTGAGTTTTAGGATTTGATCCCAGGAATCAGTCCAGAATCAAGCGGTGTTTCCATCCCTTATTTCCCAGAAGCTATGTTGTTGGATTAGAAGATAGTTTTGTTTAGCAGTGTTCCATATGAGAGAGCCCTTCTCCGTTGGTGTGAATCTTATGAGTTCTTCCTGTGGTCTTTGGTTGGCATATTTTGCAGTCTAGATAATAGCCCATGGCTTTTTGGGAGCAGTGAGCCAATGCCACCAAATTTTGGCACTCATAATAGCATTGCTATGTGTAGGATCATGTAGCCCTATTCCCCCTTGTTCCTTTGGCTTGCAGGTTGTCGACCAATTAACCAGAGCCCATTTACGGTTAGATCCAATGGAGCCCCATAGAAATTTGCGCTGTAGGGCTTTAATTTTTTTGTGGACCCATTTTGGCGCTGCCAGAATTGAAAAGAGATAAAGAGGCATAGCCTGTAGCACCACTTTGATTAGGACCAACCTGCTTGCTATATTCAGAGTTCTATGAGTCCATGAAGAGAGATGTGCTTCAAGTTTTTCAAGGAGTCCTTTCCAGGAAGCATGCTTTATAGCTGAGTCAATTAAGGGAGCGCCCAGGTAGTTGGAAGGTAGAGTGGCTATGGAGAAGCCAAGAATGCGGGCAATAGCATTTTGAGTTATTGGAGGGGTATGAAAGAATAAAATCTGGGACTTAACAGTATTAATGCTTGCCCCAAAGGCAGACGAGAAGTCATCCAAAAGGGATTTAAATTGGGAGGCTTCATGAACTGAAGGGTAACCAAACATCATGTTGTCATCCACAAAATGTTGGTGGGTTAGGGCCGGGGAATTGTGGATAGAAAGGCCTCGGAGCTACTGGGAATGAAGGGCATGTTTAAGATGTCGACCAAGGCCTTCCGCCATTAAAACAAAGAGGGAGGGAGACAGGGGGTCCCCTTGTCTAATACCGCGTGAGGGGCTGAAAGGTCGAGAGGGAATTCCATTAATAAGGATAGAGAAGAAAGTGGAGGAGATCAGACTCGAGACCCAGCGAACCCAAGTTGGGGAGAAATCGAAAGCAGATAACATTTTTTGAATGTAAGTCCAACTTAACTTATTAAATGCTTTAGAAAGATCAATCTTGAGAATCATACTTGCCTGTTTGGTGTGCTTGAGAGAGTGTATGATCTCGTGAGTGAGGATAATTCCATCCAGTATTTGCCTTCCTTCCATGGATCCTGATTGTTCCGACGAGATGAGCAAGGGTAGAAGCGGTTTCAGTCTATTGGCAATGACTTTAGAAATGACTTTTTAGATGACATTGCATAAGGTGATTGGGAAATTTTTTTCCGGTGTGCTGGTATTTTCTTCTTTTGGAATTAGGGCAATGAAAGTTGAATTCAAAGAGGGGAGAAGCCAGTGCATAGAGCAAGATTCCTCCACCACCAGCCATACCTCCTCTTTGATAAGATCCCAGAATTTGTTGAAGAAGGAGTAGTAAAGCCATCCGGACCTGGAGCTTTACCCTCCTTGAGCTGCTTCATTGCCAAATCCACCTCCTGAGTCAAGACAGGTCGTAGAAGAAGTTGGTTGTGTTCTTCTGTGATTATTTTTGGGATGTTTTGAGTGATTTTTTCTATGGCCGGTTGTCTGTCAATTATAGGCTCTTGGTGCACCGCCTGGAAGTGATTAATGAACTCCTCCTCGATCTCTGCATGGTTTTCCACTCTTTCCCCCTCTTGATTCTGAATGAAAGTGATTATGTTGTGCATCCGTCTTTGAATTGTAGTTCTGTGAAAGAATTTGGTGTTCCTTTCTCCCTCTTTCAACCATTTGATTCTAGATTTAAGCTTCCAGATGATTTCTTCTTGCTTTGATCTTTCCTCCAGTTGAGTTTGTAACTGCTTTTCTTGATCCATTTTCCTTTCCGAGTGACCTTCTGTGATGATTTTTTGTTGGAGAGCCCTCATTTCTTTGTTTAGATCTTGTTGTGCCTGAAAGATATTGCCAAAGGTGGTATGATTCCAACACTTGATATGGGTTTTAAGGAATTTGAGTTTTTGTTGGAACTGGTACATTTTGGACCCTTCTGGCGACAAGAAGTTCTTCCAGATGGAGTGATGCAGGAGCATCAAGGCCATTTTTCATTTGTAAATATGTAATAAAAAGGGGGTGTGACATTTTACTATTTTATTAATTAATTTGTCATTTTAAATAAAATAGGAGAAGTGAGGATTTTGTAAATATTCTTTTATTAATTAAAAGGATATGAGAGAAATAGATTAGGAGCAAAATTAGAGAGTAGGTATTCTATGTATGGGACTTTGTTGAGTCCACACCTAAAATATAGATTTAGTTGAGGATTAGGTGGAGAGATTTTTGGAGTGAATTAAATGCATTATTTATGTATAAATATGAGTGGTTTTTGTGAGGAAAAGACACTTGAATGGTTGAGAGGAGATAGAATAGAATAGAGAGTAGAAGGTGAGGCTTGGACAGCCCAAGCTTGAAAGCCTCCGGGCAATTAGAAGGCCATGAATGTTGAATATCTGGAAAAAATAAATTTTGTAAGTACTTTTCATTGTTAATATGAAGACTGTGTTTTTAGAACTGCATTGATTGATTCAGAAATTGTGTATTTAATTTCTGTAATTGGGCTTGAATAGTAACTCTATGTGAATTGAATAAGAGATCAAGTGGCGTTGAAAGAATGTTTAAATTTTTAGAAGCATATGGAGAGAAAAATGAATTTAGTTAAAATCGATTGATGAATTAAAACTAT
Organism: Pinus albicaulis; assembly: GCA_034641835.2. Classification (NCBI taxonomy): domain Eukaryota; kingdom Viridiplantae; phylum Streptophyta; class Pinopsida; order Pinales; family Pinaceae; genus Pinus; species Pinus albicaulis. The sequence continues at coordinate 46,217 of JAXQQM020071267.1, read as the reverse complement.
ATTTGAAGGAAACGCAGGGTAAAGGGATCGATCAGTCTTGTGGAGGGCTGGATCGAGTATCAAGTAAATGGATATTTTATATCGGCTTGGAAGAAGTCGATTTCATTATTTCATAGTGTTTTAAATGAATCTGAATGACTGTATGTGTGAAAAGGGTGCAGAGTTTTTAAGCTCTATCTCTTTTGAATGGATTAAACAGTGTTTATGAATTCATGAATTCAACGTCAATCTGGAAAGGAAGGACATCGATCCTCCGTTGGCAGATCGACTCTGACAAGTCGACTTCGTTGGAAGGTGCAAGTTACGTAGGACAGAGTTCACAAATCGATGCTGGAATGATTAATGATCCTCTGCAAAGAAATTTGATTGAAAGCGTAGTGAACACTGAAGGAAATTGCAAAGGAAAATTACTGCAGAGATACGTAACTTGGTAAAGGCGCAGAAATAGAAACGATGATGCATTAATAGTATCAAAGTGATGCGTAAGCTCTATTTGCCTTACGCCTGAAGAGAACCATTATAATCGACCTATCTGTAGAAGCCGAGTAGCAGAAAACCTTGTGGCAAATTATGTTGAAGAAATTGCACTTGTATAAATTGCAGAATTCTGGCAAGGTCGTCGAGATCAATTGGCTGGACGGAGAATGAAGCAATCCCGTCGTGTAAATAATGGAAAAGTGGAAGGCGCAGTCAATAGCTTGGGTAAATCACATTACAAATGATTGATTGCAATGTTACTGGTGTAGGAGGACAAACGATATCAAGTTTGGAGAAGGCAAGGTAAGTGTATTTGTATTACCGTAGCAGGTTTACTATAGCGCTAAGTGAAATGGGTTTGAACCATATGTTGAAGACTTTTGGAATAAATGACAGTAAGAATTGATGCGTTGACTAAGAACCATGGAATTGTTTCATCACATTGGTTTTTGTAGAAATGATAGGTGTTAATGTCGATGTGGGAAAACGTGACACATCAATTTTGAGGTTTAAATTTCTCCAATTGTTGGACTGAGCGCTTTGAGGGAGGACGAAGTCCAAGTTCTTAGTTATTGGAGCATTCGAATATTCATTGGATTGGAAATGAGTTTTAATATATGAATCTGCCATAAATAGATGGAAACTTCGATATAAAGTGTTTGATTGGTATTGGTTTCATAACCATAAGATCACATTATTGGAACATTCTCATGCCATGAGAAGTGTTGGGATTTTTTTTTATCATTAAAGCTTGGAGTTTAAATCTAGTGATGATTTGTTAAAGTATTTTATAAGACTTTTGTAAGAGTTCTAAAGCTATTTGAAATTGAGTCCAATCACATGAAGAGTATATTGTTGGGTTTATTGGATAGAAGCTTCCGCAAGTGAAAAGTTCATGAAATTGCCTAGATTGGAGTCTTAATTGGGCAGTGATTGCAGTGCATTCTTATATGCATAGTCTTTGGGGAGATTCTGGGGTTTGCAGGCCCTGCCTGCATCATGGAGCTGATGAGGTCGTTGAAAGCGGGGTGATTGAGCTAGAATGCTTCAAAGCGAAAAGGATGACGTGTTGAGTTACCTGGTCTTTGCCATTGAAGGGAAATGGGCCAATGGTCTGAACCATAAAGAGGGAGAATAGAGGTTGAGATGTCTCCTCCAAGATGAAATGCATTATCTGAGATGAGAATTTTGTCTAGCTTGGAGGCTATATGTTGCTGTCCTGCCCTGCGATTGCTCCAAGTGTGAATTCCATTACAGAATTGCAGATTTATTAGCATGTTGTTTTGTATGAAATCTTTAAAGTGGCTACTCCCTTGCTCCAATTTGGCTCTGCCTCCCTGCTTTTACTCCAGCTTGGTGATCATATTAAAGTCACCTCCTATGATCCAGAGGGGATGGAGTCTATTGAAGTTGAGCGCTCCTATAGTTTCCAAAAATGCAATCTTACTACCGGCTTCCCGAGGGAAATAGACATTAGTAAGATGTCCATGAATGTTGCTTCCTGTGATGTGAAAAGTAGCTTGAATGATATGGTGGGAAGCATAGAAATTTGAGAGAGAGATGGTTTGTGTGTTCTAGGCAATGGCCAAACCTCCAGAGGCTCCCGAAGCGTCCACAGCCACCGAGTGACAACCAGGCCAGGCTCTTGAGAGGATGTTTCCAAGAGTACTGCTATTACATTTTGTATCCTGCATGAAGAATACCTGGGGATGCTCCTGCTTTATCATGTTTTTTATCATTTTGAGTTTCCCGGGGCTGTGGAGCCCTCTTAGATTCCATGAAGTGAGTTTCATGATTCACTATTTGGGAGAGGCTTGTAGTACTTTGTCATCTTAGCGAATCTTCCTGAGTCAACCAGGATTTTGCCCACTGTGATAGTTCTTTGTAGATCTGTTTTTCTTCCTTGCTTCTTGGAGTCTTTAGGAACTTGGTTTCCATCCCACTAACTACCTGGTTGTATTCCCAGTTATTTTTGTTGAAAGGCTCTGGATATGATGACTTCCAGAGTATCAAGCTGATGCTCTTGAATTTTGTCAAACTCTTTCCTCCGGCAGGCTTGTTCGAGCTCAAAGATGTCGAGCCCGCTCAGGTCGATGCTTTCCAGTTCTTCATCCATATTTTGTGTGTGATTGATTTCTGTTAAGGCTTGGAAAGGGATACAGTCTACATCCATTCCATTTGGTTTCCAGTCAGGGTCTTTCATATGAGCATCTAGATTTCCAAGCTTATCCCCCATGGACTGAGGAATGGGGGCTGAATCAAGCGGTGGGGGAGGCGAGGTCGATTTGACCACCTGGGAGGCTTGCTGGTTTGCTTATGGGGAGTCTTCGACAGCTGTGGCTAGAAATTCAAAGCTATTACTAGTGGAGGGAATGGACGAGGTAGCTAGGTTGGTTTTTTTCCCATTAGCAGGTTTTTTTTGTGACCTCTTTCTACTAGTGACCTTGATAAACCCTTCATTTGCAGACTTATCCGAGAGATCAGAGGATTGTGGCTTGGCATTTAGCGGGCAGTCCTGAAATATATGCCCATGAATGTGACATTTACGACATCGGAAGGGTACATGTTCAAAATCTAAGGGCTGGATCCATTCAAAAGCATCATGATAGAGGCTTACCGAGTCTAGGAGGGCTTTATCCAGGCACATATAGACATGGATGCGTGCATAAGAGGTATATCTGCGCAGCTTCATTTCCTCCGCAATTTTTATGAACTCCCCCAGTCCCCTGCCAATGTCTCTCAAAGATTCTTCATCCCAGTATTCCAAAGGGAGTGAGTACATCCTGATCCATACCAGTGCCCAACTAAAATCTTCCTTGTCTGGGTTGAACCTTTCCACCCAATCCCTTAACTATAAGCCAGCTGAGTTAAAGAAATATGGGCCTTCATCCAGAACCTTGTTATGATCTTCAATGAAAATGAAGATTGCAGTGAAAAAGCCTTTAGGTCCAAGCTGTAGGGTGACATGCCCCTTGGGCTTCCATTTGGCAGAAATCTATCCTTGCAGAGCTTTTTCAGTAGGCCAGAATCCGATGAATTTTCCAATGAGGGCATGGTCCCTCATATACTGGGTTTGACCATTTATTCTGTGGCTTGGAAGTTCGATTTTTGGCCTTTCAGAAGCGATGGGTTTGCAAGTGGTTGACGTCACTGTGGGCATTTATTTTTGCTCATGTTCTTATTCCTGTGCTTCACTATGCTTTTCAGTTGAGACGTTTTGCGAATCTTGTTGAAAATGCAGCAAGATGATGGAGCTTAGTGAAATGAAGTCGCCTTCACTAAGTGGGCCCGCAGGAAAATTCTGGCGCAAAATCTATTTTTAGACATATGGAGCATGGTCCGGGGATTGCAGTATGTTATTCTTGGAGTATTGGGCATGTTGGTAAAAATAGATGGACCTCTATTTTTTGGACCTATAGGTCGAAGTCTATTTTTAGACTGCCTCTCCTTAAAATAGGGAAGTCAAATATTATTTACCCTTAATAATATTTGGACTATAAACTTCAGTTTACTCTCTTGGAGCACTTCAGTTCGAGCCTTGGAAGTGGCTCATGCATCTGACAGAGGAATTACGCTATTTCTAGGGTTTGGTGAGCACATGCATGGTTGACTTCAGTTAGAACTTCAGTGGCAGAAGTTTGGTGGAGTTAATGAGACAGCTAGTGGAGTTGTGTTCGGTTTAATTTAGTTGAACTGGTTGAGATTAGTTTAACTAGCTAATCAACAAGTTATGAGTGGAGTGAATTAAATATTATTTAATTCATTAATTAGTAACTCATTATTCAACTCAAGAACACATCAGTTCACTACAGTGCATGGACAGTTCAGTGGAGACCAATGAAAGAGGTAGATGAAAGGGTTGAGTTAGCTATTAGTGGCGACATCAGTTGTGCATGAGATTTGCACCACACTTGGAGGAATTTCCCATGATGATTGCGCTCTCAAGCCAAGGAGATTCGAACCTTGGATCTCTATATAGACAGGCCTGGATTGCGCAATAGAGGCAAGGCAATTGGCGGTGAGTTTTGAACCAGTAACCTGTTCAAAACTGAGCTAGATTATGTGTAACTTCATGAGAAAGTACCGAGTACTTGTGAGGAGTATTGTACTGAGTTTGTTACATGATTTCTCCATTATAATATACACAATAGCTGCGGGGTTTTCAGCTATAAGCTTTCCCCATACATACTGTGTTAATGTGTATGATGATTTGATGTGTTATCGCTTGATTTTATTTCCGCATGTTTGATGATCCGAGTGGAAGAGATTATGTGTTGCATATAAATTCGAATTGTATGTGATCAGGATAGTCTCGGTGGATAATTAATCATTATTCAGCAAATTTCTACATGGTATCGGAGCTATTGAAGCAGAGATTGATCATCACAGTGATTAAAAACTTATTTCGGTAGACAGAGTCTGCATGCGGGCCAGGTAGCCTCCGGATTCATCTTTCTTCGGAAAGTGAAAGGTCTGGTAAATGCCCCCTTGCAGTCAATCTCTATGCTAGAAATAATTTTTTCTCACAGATCTAGAGCGGTTGAGCTTTGAGGTGGAATTCGAAATTTTGCAGCAGTTTTGTTTTCTTGGTGCCGGTGTTGAAAATGTCTTTCAACGGTTTGTGACTCGAATATGCTCTTGAAGGCAGTTCGAATTATGTTGCATGGAAGGATCGCATGGAGGCAGTATTAGAAGATAATGGTATGAAGGAGTTCGTAGATACGGATGTCCAAAAGCCCACTGATGCAGCTGAAGTCGATGCATGGCAAAAGAAGATGGCGAAGTGTCGAAGGATCCTGTTGGAGGGTGTCAAGGATCATATTGTATCCAGCCTGCATGGAAAGGCTTCTCCATATTTAATGTGGAAAGCTTTGACGGATCTATTCCAGAGTAAGAGCGGCCAAAGGAAGCTGGCGCTCAAAGATAAGCTCAGAAACATCAAGATGGAGAAAGGCGACAGTATCGCCAAATACCTCACGAAGTTCACTCAATGCAGAGATGAGCTGGGAAGTGTGGGGGTGACTGTCGAAGATGAGGACATGGTCGACCTGGATCTCCTTGGTCTTCCGAAGGCTTGGCACTCATATCAAGATAGTGTCAATGGTCGGGAGAAGCTGCTGGGATGGGAGCGCCTTTGGGCGGATCTCATGCAGGAGGAGATAAGGAGGACTACTCGTGATGGATCTTCATCAAAGGGAGATGATGAAGAAAATTGTGCTTTGGTGGCCAAAGAAAAGAAGGGGAAGGGTAAGAAAACTTCTCATTCCGGTGCAAAGGGCAAGAAGCAGGATATGGCGAAAGTGAAGTGTTTTCACTGCCATGATCATGGAAATTATGCTACCAATTGTCCAAAGAAGAAGAAAAACAAGCAAGCGGGAAGATCTGCAGATGGAGAAGCTTTGGCTTCACAGTTCGAGCTTGAATTTTCACTGATCGCATGCTTGGTTTCAAGTGTGATGGGATCGGTGTGGTTCTTGGACAGCGGTGCGTCATTTCATACGACGGGAGATCGGGATTTGTTCTCAGATCTGGAGGACAAAGATTTGGGTGTGCACATCGAGATGGGCGATGATGGTAGATACAGTGCGACTGGTATCGGTACCATATCCTTTCAGAGGGAGTCTGGTAAACCCTTTGTATTGAAGGATGTCATGCATGTACCTGGATTGAAGAAGAACTTGATCTCCGTGGCGATGTTGGAGGATAAGGGGTATGATGTGGTCTTCAGCGAAGGAAAAGCCTTCCTGCGCAGTAAGACTACTGGAGAGACCCGGAAGATAGGGGTTCGGACCAAGAACCTTTATCAGTTGCAGGTAGATGGCTGCGCAGCTATGGCATGCAAGGCGGGAGAAGTGGTGAGCCGGGGTGATGAGGGCGAACTGTGGCACAGGAGATTGGGCCACCTTCACCATGGAGCTTTGAAGATTCTGCAACAGATTTCTACTGGGCTTCCTAAGGGCACCCTTGCGCAGTCAGATCAGTGCAAGGGGTGTACTTTAGGGAAGTATGTGAAAGCCACCTTTCACGAGAAGGATAGTCGCGCCACGACGATCCTTGAGAGAGTTCACACACACGTGTGTGGTCCTTTCTCAGTTGCTTCGACAGCAAAGCACAGGTATTATGTGATCTTTGTTGATGATTTCTCTCGAAAGTGCTGGATCTTCTTCATGCAGAAGAAGAGCGCTACATTCGCGAAGTTCTGTGAGTTTAAAGCACTGGTCGAGAAGGAGTCGGGGAAGAAGGTGATTGCTCTAAGGAGTGATAACGGTGGTGAATTCATCTCGGCTGAATTCAAGGAGTTCTGCAGCGCAGAAGGGATTCGGAGAGAGCTCATCGCACCCCATAACCCACAGCAGACCGGGGTGGCTGAGCGGAAGAACAGAACGATCGTGGGTGCTGCACGGGCGATGTTGCATGATCAGGGCCTACCCCTTCACTTGTGGGCTGAGGCATGCAATACAGCAGTGTATGTGCAGAACCGTTGTCCTCACAAGGTTCTTGGCATGAGCACACCAGAGGAGGCTTATTCTGGCAAGAGGCCTGATATTTCCCATTTGCGGATTTTCGGATCTCCTGTCTACATGCATGTGACGAAGGATGCGAGAAGGAAGCTGGATCCAACTGCTGAAGTTGGAATATTTGTGGGGTACACCGATACACCTCACAACTATCGGGTGTATGTGCCAGACAGTCGCAAGACTGTTGTGCGACGGGATATAAAATTTCAGGAGGAGAAAGCCATGCAGTGTTCGCTTGAGAGGGAGCTACACTTGCATGCAGATGAGGAGCTGTTAGTTCCTAAGGAGGAGCTTCCGGATTTGGATCAGCCACAAGAGGAGGTTCAGGAGGTGGAAGAAACCACCCAGGCAGCGCCAACCATCAGAGGGCGCATGCGCACTACAGAAGCTGAGCGACTGGCTCGAGATGCAGAGAAGGTTGCAGGACCACCTACAGCACAGCGCAGACAGAGGCAGTCACCGGATCGATACACTGGATACATGGCTCTTGTGAGTCAATGTGTTGTGACGGAGCCATCCTCTTTTGAGGAAGTTGTGGAGGAACTCGCATGGGTTGATGCCATGATCGAAGAATATGATTCGATCGTCAGGAACAGTGCATGGGAGATTGTCCCAAGACCGGTGGGAAAATCAGTGGTGGGTTCGCAATGGATCTACAAAGTGAAGCAGGCGGCTGACGGGAGTGTGGAGAAGTACAAGGAGAGATTTGTCGCCCGTGGCTTCTCACAGATCGAGGGGATTGACTATGAGGAGACCTTTGCACCTGTCGCAAGGTACTCTTCCATACGGACGATCCTTGCTCTCTCAGCGCAGATGGGGTGGCACATTCATCAGATGGATGTGAAGACTGGGTTCCTCAATGGAGTTATTGAGGAAGAGGTGTACATAGAGCAGCCTGAAGGTTTTGAGATCTTCAGCAGTGAGTCGCATGTGTGCCGACTCAAGAGAGCACCGTATGGGCTGAAGCAAGCACCTCGTGCTTGGTACACTCGGATAGACAGCTACTTCACCGGGCTTGGATTCTCCAAGAGTGAGGCGGATCCAAACCTGTACCAGATTGTGGTGGAGGGGAAGCCGTTGATCATCGTACTGTATGTAGATGATCTGATTTTGACTGGCGACGAGCAGTTGATACTTTCATGCAAGGAGGATCTTGCACGAGAGTTTGAGATGAAGGACCTGGGCATCCTTCATTAATTCCTGGGATTGGAGATTTGGCAGCGCAGTGGAGGACTGTTTGTTTCTCAGGGCAAGTATGCCCGGGAGATTCTGGAGAGGTTCAACATGCAAGGCTGCAAGCCTGTTGACACTCCTCTTCCTGGTGGTTTGAGGAAGGAGGATGCTACTTCAGCGGAGGTAGTGGATGCCACTGTCTATCGACAGTTGGTGGGGTCACTTATGTATCTGGTCAATACACGACCCGATATATGCTATGCAGTTAACCAGCTTTCGTAAGCTATGGTTAAGCCTACCAAGCTCTTTTGGAAGGCGGGCAAGCATGTATTGCGCTATATCAGAGGCACATCGGGATATGGTCTATGGTACAGACAGGAGGATGGAGCGAAGCTTTCTGGCTTCACTGATGCAGATTGGGCAGGGAGTCCAACGGACCGGAAGAGCACTTCTGGAGGAGTTTTCAGCATTGGGTCGACAACAGTTTCCTGGTACAGCAGGAAGAAGAGATCTGTGGCACTCAGTTCAGCAGAGGCCGAGTACATGGCAGCTAGTTTGGCTGCATGCGAGGCTATTTGGATGAGGAAGATCCTCGCAGGATTGTTCAGGTTGCATTTGGAGCCTACAGTGATTTACTGTGATAACCAGAGTTGCATTAAACTCTCGGCTAATCCAGTATTTCATGATATATCCAAACACATCGACATCAGGTACCATCATATCAGAGATTGTGTTCAGCGGAGAATCATGTTACTTTCATATGTTCCCACGGAGGATCAGGATGCTGACATCTTGACGAAGGCGCTCACCAGGAGAAAATTCAAATTCCACAGAGGCAGGATAGGGGTTGCAGATAATCCATATCTTGTCGAGAGGGAGTGTTGAAAATGCAACAAGATGATGGAGCTTAGTGAAATGAAGTCGCCTTCACTAAGTGGGCCCGCAGGCTATTTTTGGCGCAAAGTCTATTTTTAGACCATGTCTATTTTTAGACATATGGAGCATGGTCTGGGAGTTGCAGTATGCTATTCTTGGAGTATTGGTCATGTTGGTAAAAATAGATGGACCTCTATTTTTAGACATTTAGGTCGAAGTCTATTTTTAGACTGCCTATCCTAAAAATAGAGAAGTCAAATATTATTTACCCTTAATAATATTTGGACTCTAAACTTCAGTTTACTCTCTTGGAGCACTTCAGTTCGAGCCTTGGAAGTGGCTCATGCATCTGACAGAGGAATTACGCTATTCCTAGGGTTTGGTGAGCACATGCATGGTTGAATTCAGTTAGGACTTCAGTGGCAGAAGTTTGGTGGAGTTAATGAGACAGCTAGTGGAGTTGTGTTCTGTTTATTTTAGTTGAACTAGTTGAGATTAGTTTAACTAGCTAATCAATTAGTTATGAGTGGAGTGAATTAAAATATTATTTAATTAATTAATTAGTAACTCATTATTCAACACAAGAACACATCAGTTCACTACAGTGCATGATCAGTTCAGTGGAGACCAGTGAAAGAGGTAGATGAAAGGGTGGAGTTAGCTATCAGTGGCGACATCAGTTGTGCATGAGATTTGCACCACACTTGGAGGAATTTCCCATGATGATTGCACTGTCAAGCCAAGGTGATTCGAACCTTGGATCTCTATATAGACAGGCCTGGATTGCGCAATAGAGGCAAGGAAATTAGTGGTGAGTTTTGAACCAGTAACCTGTTCAAAACTGAGCTAGTTTGTGTGTAACTTCATGAGAAAGTACTGAGTACTTGTGAGGAGTATTGTATTGAGTTTGTTACATGATTTCTCCATTATAATATACACAATAGCTGCGGGGTTTTCAGCTATAAGCTTTCCCCATACATACTGTGTTAATGTGTATGATGAATTGATGTGCTATCGCTTGTTTTATTTCCACATGTTTGATGATCTGAGTGGAACAGATTATGTGTTGCATATGAATTCGAATTGATATGTGATCAGGATAGTCTCGGTGGATAATTAATCATTATTCAGCAAATTTCTACAAATCTTGCATCAGGGTGTCCTTAGCATTTGGATTCGTCTGTTCTGAGACAGAGTCCTTTGAAAGTTCCGTAGCATCTTGTTTGTCGTTGGCTGAGGGGGTAAGCTGTGAAGCCCTCCCCGAAGGGCCTGCCATTGCAGGGAGGCCTATGCCAGTCTGCAATAATCTAGGAGAAGAGAGCCAGAGTAAAGCGGAAGACGCACTGAGTCAGACTGCGCTATTGGAGGGGCGAGCAGAAACCCTCGAAAATGTCAAAGGTTAATCATAAACTTAAATTTCATATAACAAAAATTGTTAGCATCATACAACATGTTTCTAAATACTAGATAAAGCACTCACAAGTTAAACATGCTTCTGAGTGAAAAAACTTAACTTAAATCTAAGTCAAGCTTGCAATATAATTCCCACACAAAGAAAATATTGTTTAATGGGTAACAATCGTATTACATATAATACCTATAAAATATAACAAGCAAGATTCTTTATATAATAATATATATATACACCTTGAACCCAGTTATGACCTAGGGCCAAAACCCATGTATTTGTCTTAAAAATATACAGTGAATTGATTATTTGACCCAAAGGGTCCAAAAAAACACAAGTAGTTCACTAGTATTAACCATATAGAACTTCCTTGTGGCATGTTCCACTAAATAGTCCATAAATTACTTTAAGAGAGAAGTTGATTCAAGGCACCCATTTTTTTAACAAGCCTTTAAACCATTTATAAATCAATAGAAGAATAAAAGTTTTGCTTCTCAAACATGGAAATTATAATCACGCCTAGAAGGAAAGGTAGAGAAACAACCCTCAATAATCATTTTAGTATCCTGGAGCAATTAATAAGTAAGAGTAGCAAAGCTAGGTACCTGCAAGCAAGAAACAATTTGTTTTCAAGGCAAACGAAATAAATCTCATTAAAAATTAGATTTGACAAAATCGTTATAGCCCTCACGGAGACTAGGATAAAGCTAACCTTAGCAGGTGCGACTCAGCCATTTCCATTTCAATCGAACCTAACGAAAAGCAAGAAGTCATAACACCATTGTAGGAGCTAAAACAACCAAGTAGTAGTAAAACCTTGTGGTGAAATAATAACTGAATACTATGAGAAATTGTCTTGGCACAAATCAACTCTTCCTTTGTAACGTAGATAATCCAACATCCTGCGACAGAAGAAAGCACAGATAATATTTTGTGGCCTCTAAGGAACCTTTAGCCTAAAATGTGTTAAACCCACAAACAAAAAAAACTCACCTATGTGAGATATCTTCCATCAAACCCTTGTACTGATGTCGTAGCAGAGATTAGAACAACTAGGAGGTTGACTATACTCTTGTTACCCTTCTCCTGAATATCTTTGACCTAATCCATTCCTTGAAAAGTATGAAACCCTAAATAGGGTTATAGAGAAGAAACCCTCGTGGTTAAGTGATCCAAATTAACTCCAAGAGGAACGGGAGTTGGAAAATGGTTACCTCTAACCCCACCTTTCATTTACCACTAATGATCATTATCTCAATCCAGATAGTCGTAGATGCTTCTCAGATCTCGAGGTTCTGTAATGCCAAAGGTACGGCTCAGAGAAATCTCCAGAAAGTTCATAACTTAACCATTCATGCATCCACCACTCGAGTAACACAATCAATGTATAAGTGTAACCACGACTTGAGAAATCATAATAATAGGATTAATTCTAACCACTATGCAATGAATATTTGATTGATCAAAATTATAAATATTTAAAAATAAATAAATAAATGTAATGTATATAATACCCATAGCATGTTTAATATGCTCTTTTTCGATTAATGATAACACCTAAACTCTGTGACAATCATAACCTTACTTGGTAAGGTATAAATACATAATATATTTTTTTAATTATTTATTTTGTTTTTCTGTATTTGGGAGATGTGACAAGTGGTATCACAACCACGTTTGAACGTTGTGGCCTATCTGGGTAAGCTAGGAATAACATAATTTATTTTTTAAAAAGAGTGAAAGAAAGGAGGCATAATGAGGAGAGTTGGGCCTACACAAGTAAGATCAACACTAGGAGACAACCCATTTCCATTTATAGAAGCTAACCCTGAGATGTGGTTTCAACTGGGAGAGGAATCTCAAATTACAAACACTACATTATTCGAAACAGTACAATAATTAAATAATGAAATGGCTATAATGAGATTTTATAATGAAAGATTGATGTAAGAGAAAGAGAAAATTATAAAAATCCTTTCATACTGGGACATAGACAAAGAGACAATAACCCAGAGTCAAAAGGAGACCAAGAAAATAAAGAGGAGGAATCAGATAACGTTTCAAGTCATAAGGGACTTAAGAGACAAAAATTTGAATTGTAGGGAGAGGTTAAGAAATTAAACCCCAACATTCGATGGAGAACAAGAAGAGGTTGTTGAAGCTTGGCTCATTAATATGAATAAGTATTTAAAAATATATGAGTATGACCACAACCTGAAAGCTTGATTTTAAATTTATCAAATACAAGGAAAAGAAACCATATGGTAGGAAGAAGTGAAAATAGTATGAAGAATTGACAAATAAGAAGTAACCTCAGAATATTTACAGAAACAATTTAAAGACAAATATTTAATTGAACGGTTTTGCGATGAAAAAAAAAAATAATTAATGATCTTCGTTTGGTGCATATTTTTTCGGATGACTTTATAACAAAATTTACATCTCTACTAAGATATTTCTACTACATATATGAAAAAAAGGCAAAATTACAGTGGTTTATTAGTAGTTTACCTATAGTCATGAAGGAGCAGTTGGAATTCGATAACCCAAAAGCTATGGACAAAGTTATTAGAAAAGCTCGAATATGTTACCAATAGATGAAGTAGAAGGGAAACAACAAAAAAAAGTGGACAGAAAAAAGGGCATAAACCTTTGGAGAATGTTAAAGGCTTGAAATCCGAAAACTTTATAAACTCCTACAAAATCAGTAGAACAAAAATCAACATAACAAAAATTCAGGAAGAACCCAAAAAAATTCTAAGTTTCAGAATGAATTAAAACCCACCGAACAAACTGTAAATATGAACTATAACTAGCAACCATACCCCCACTGCAGTGATGGGGATGTGGGGGACCACATTATGTAAAAAATTGTCCTTATCGGAAAGGGATAGAATAGGTAGTGCAGATTCAAGGAGCATCTACAGTAGGGGAGGTAGAATGGAGTTTTCCCAAGATTAATGTTGCATTGGAGTACCACGAGGTAGAGTACCAACCAACCATGGTGCGGTTTGAAGGTAAATATTCAAACAAACTATGTCTATTTTAATTGATCTAGGGGCTAGTCTAAGTTGTATGAGTCCTAATATAGTGGAAAAATGTCTTTTGCAAACAGTCAAATTTAAGAATCCATGGTTGGTACTTCTAGCCATGGGGGTTAAAAGAAGGGTCATAGCTAAAGTAGATAGTTGTCCAGTAGAGTTTGTAGTCCATACAATAATAGAAAAATTAAATGTTTTACCTCTAGGATCATATCACATTTTAATTGGCATGGATTGGCTCGATAAACACTCGTCTCTCATAAATTATAAGGAAAAAAAAATTAGTTAATTGAAAGAAGAAGGCATGAGACAAGAAGTTTAAGTGAAAAGACCTCTGAAATTAAGACCGATTACAACTTCAGAGCTGGAAAAATGTATTAGAAAGGTTCATCAAATTTATGCAGTACAAGTGGGGTATACAAACTTTAAATAAAAGACTACCACCTTAGGAAACTTGCATATTTATACAAGACGTTGCTGATATTTTTTCTAAAGACAATCCTAGGCTGCCTCCAAAAAGGGACATATATTTTACACTTGAACTTATTTACATATTTATGCTCTATGAATAAAATGCACTATTTATAAATGGGAAAAATTGTAAGTTAGATTTGATCACATTTTCTGATTTTGTTTACATGGAACTCAATACTTTGGATGATAATTTATCAAAAAAGAGACTCTAATTAGTTTAGGACTTCATCCTAGATTATTATACTTGAGTTTATAAATGGTTTTCTTGTCAACATTCTTTCTGTGTAAACATTTTTCTCTTGGATTATTTTATATGTATTATATGTATTTTGTAGAGTAATCTCCCATATGCCCCCCAACTGCAACCCATTGGAGTGTTGGAGGATTTGTTATACATGGTCGGGCTAGAACATGTAGTCATACTAGAGTGTGTGTTCCACTCATAGATCCTCCATTTGATACCATTCAGAGTGTCAGAGGCAATGTTTCTGTCTATGTTGATGATCTTGCTACGAATAGTGCACTTTATTAACCTGTTGTAGGTACACATATTTCATTTAAAATCCTCTTTAAACTATGTGTTTATATATTGAAATTGTATTTAATTTTTAAATCGTTTTTAATTGATGTCTTTGAATTTATTGTATATGCTATGATGCTTCTATTTTGTTATATATAATAAATTATGTTTATGATTTGCAGACCCTCAGCGAGGCGAAGAAGAGGATCAAAGTGTAGTGTCGATCCCTCTTTGGAACGACGCTATAACCAATATCGCAATTGAGAATGTTAACACTCAATAGACATGGATCACATAGGAGTTGGATAAAATCTCTACTAGTTTGCCTACTAGGTGTATTTTGTCTTTGATGCTGGATAGCATTAATAGGTTGATCGATACATACCAGACGGTGGGCCCACAAGGCCACATCCTATATTACATACATATGATTATGAGGGTGTAGGTTAGAGGCCCACATACTTGGAAGGCGATGAAATATGCCACCAAGAACATTGATGTTCACAGGGAGTTATTTGACATCCCTTCGAACTGTTGTGCTAGACATGCTGGTCCGATTTCGCTAAAATATTTTAAGAATGTTGATGCGAGCCCTTTTTTTTATTAGAGCTTTGGGACAATTCCCCCACAATGACCAGGTCCCGATTTACTTTGAAAAGCATATATATGTGGAGTTTGTGCTACATATGAGGATGGATTACACCAACACCAGATGTAAGTTTTATGGACCCGACTTGGGACATTGTTATGAACATCTCGTGGCTCGTAGGGACCTTTCACATGTAGCATCACCTTTGAGATTGTTTCCATGACCATCTCGAAGCATGGTATTTCTGACGAAGCTAAAGCAATTGTCGTAGCTTAACGCTTAGACTAGGCATACCCACTAGTAGAAAATGAGAAATTAGTGACTAGGTGACTAAAAAAGTTAGTCATCGCAACTTTTCCAAGTGAAATACTACAAAATATGAACAATCTTAAGTGACCCAACTAAAAGCGACTAACATAAACAACTAATTTAGTCCCATGTTAAAATATACAACTAAATAATAAGTAATACAACTGAAAATAACTAACGTGAATGACTAATTTAGTCTAGGAACAAAAATACGACTACCTAACAAGTATTATAGTAATACGAATCAATTGTTTATGTTAGTCCTTTTAATTGTGCCACTTTAGCACTCTAAAATTATCAGTGATAGGGGATTTAGGCCAGGCCAACAATCAAACCTAGGGACAACCATTATAACCCAAGAGTATATATAATAACTTGGAAGATATATATACCAATAACTTGTGATTATAAGCGTCAAGATATCTTTAGGGAATCTAGAGTGGATCTCTATTCTATGAGGTGCCTACCTTCTAGTCTTATTACAATAAGATAATATATCTCATGTATGAATTGAAACCTTGTAAAAATAAGAAAAAAATAATTCACCTAACCATCCAAACTATAAATCATAGAAATACAAATACATATAATAACTACTATTATTATCATAATTTAGTTTTAAAATCATATTTAAACCAAACATAAAAATAGCATAGGAAATATCTGTATTGTGCCTAGAGACCCTCTACAGGTTAGTATGGGGTAGATGTCAAGGGTAAATGTTTAACATTTACCATTTAATAAATTTAATATAATGTTAATGTCAGCCCTAATTAAAAATCCATATAATTATTATGTATAAACAAATTATAAATTCAACATTGGTTTTAAGGAAAGCAAAGTGGAATTGGTTTCATAGGAATGTGCCAAGTGGAATTAGTTTGTTAGAAAGGGTGACCTAGTATGGGGTAAATGTTAAGAAATTTAATCTACCCTAATTAAAATTTTTTATAATTATTATGTTCATATAAAATATAAATTCAACATTGGTTTTAGGAAAATCCAATTGGAATTGGTTTCATCAGGTGGATTTCGTTTGTGAGAAAGGGTGAAATAAGTAAAGTAAAATATTTAGGACACTATATTTTGAATATCTATATATATATACTCCTTTTTTATTGGGCTAAGAGGTGCTCTCTAGTCCACTATGCTCAAGATGTAACCTAACGTAAACAATTTGACTTAGTAAAAATAAAAATAAAATATGGTAGAGATGTGTAACTTAACATAATGTAAACATTTTAACTTGGTGAAAATAAAATAAAATAACCCTATAAAAATTAATAAAAAAAATAAATGACCCATGGTATTCATATGAAATATAACCTATTTAAGGGGGGAAATAAACTAGCATGGATCCATCTTAATTAGATGTTATATTTAGATACGTAATGAATTGTACAAAATGATGGCGTTGAATCCATGTAGTATGTAAAGGTAAAACATTTTTATGAATATGTTTTCACTTGGCATTTGTATTAGGTGGTCCTATGTCTTTTTGTATGTTTTGCACATGACATTTGTATGGATGTATTTGGTGACCTTACCTATTTTTGTATGTTTTCTTTCTATCAGTGAATGAAATATTTAAATGTTAGAGGTTCCTGGAGGCTATTAGGTGATTCAGGAAGGCGTTTTTAAAAAGTGTAAGGTTAAACAAGATTGCACAAAGTACAGAATAATAGTTGCTTCTTCAATTTAATGGTTTCTTTGATAATCACTTTAATATAATATGTGTAATATATTCTCTTAATT
The DNA here is from genome assembly GCA_034641835.2 of Pinus albicaulis. NCBI lineage: Eukaryota > Viridiplantae > Streptophyta > Pinopsida > Pinales > Pinaceae > Pinus > Pinus albicaulis. The sequence goes on along the minus strand of JAXQQM020071267.1, from coordinate 29,077 downwards.
TACGTGTAATAATGTGCTATGGAAATTGAGATGATAGATCTAGAATGGTAGTTTTAGAAATGAATAAGCTTAACTATGAAAGTGAGTTGGGATGATAGGAGGAGGTGGGAGAAATGTTAGGTAAAATGTAATTATTACATTTTATTTAATATGTATGCCTATTTTCATCCACTATTTACTAGCTTGTGAGAAATATTGGGTAAAATATAATATTATATTTTACCCAAATTTCCCCTCAAGTGGTCCACTTTTTATTATAATTTTTCTTTATATTTTAAGTTTAAAAGTAAACAAACTCAACTATGAAATTAGTAAAGGTGAGGAGAAATATTGACTAAAATGTAATATTTAGGTTGGGGGTGGTGGGAAATATTAGGTAAAATGTAATAATATTACATTTTAATTAGTAATTTCCTCCCAACACTAACCATTTTTTAGTCGGTGAGAGTAGTAATAAATATTGGGTAAAATATAATACTCTAATATTGAATTTTATTAAATAGAGATGTTGTAATGTTTAACATTTTGACTTGGTCAAAATAAAATAAAATAAAAATTAATAAAATAAAATAAAATAAATAAAAGTAATAATTATAGTTATGTTTATAATTCTAATTAATAATTAAACCAGTCTAGATCCATCTTATCCTCATATATATCAAGAGAAGAGAGGGATCAAACCTCTTGAGATACAAACATATTTTAAAGTGAAAAGCTATTTGAGTGAAATCTAGAGTTAAGATGGATCTAGGTTGATTTATAAGAAGAAAAAAAAAACTTTTACATAATGTTTTAACTTTAAAATTTACAAAAATGTAAAGAAATAAAACTATGATATTTACACTGGAATAATACACCATCACAAACCACAACTAGCCCCAATAAAACAAATCACACCAAGGGGCACTGGATTGAAAGGCGACAAGCAGTTCACTACATACTACCATGTATGTTATATGACCATACTCTCTACATAATTTGTTTTCATTAATCACATGTCCATTTTACCCTACTTTCTGCTGGCCACATGGTTGCAAGCTCCATCCAAGGATTTTGTTGTATGATGGAAACATAATCCAAAGATGGAAAATTGAGCCCGATTTCATACGCATTCACAGACTATGGATGGGAAAATATTCACAAGTATTCTTTGGTTTAGATAAGTAATATTTGCAGGAATTAACTCATTTCAGTTTTATTAAAATAAAAGAAAAAGGTTTTTAGGATTGTTTGGTGGAACACTATACCTAAGATACAAGGTGCTCCACTTGACCTTTTGTTTCACATTTTTTTGCACATTGCAATGCCTTGATCTTGAACCTTGTTCAATGTTATAAATTTTCAAACGGATTAACAAAAAGAAAAATGATAAAACAAAACATCAAATAATATCAACAAAGGATGGGTTTTGTTAATTTTTTTAGTGCTTATGCTTATTAAGGCATGTCTTTGAGCTTTCTGATTTTATTTTTGGTCCGCTATAGGGTTTGGTTTTTCCTAGTGCGTGTGTGTTGGTATTCCCGTAGTTAGGGGTTTAGGGAGTATTAGTTTATTGCATGAGTCCACAAAATGTCATTTTTGCATATGTTCATTTAAATTTTTTTATACAAGGAAAGGTTAAATTACAGACAAGGGTACCATTAGGGCCTTGTTTCAAGAATCATTAGTTTTAATTTTTTACCTATTTCCTATTCATATATTCGCTTGTCTTGCCTGAATAAAGCGATAAGGCCAAGTGAAAGTGAAAGTCTTGGTGAATCTGATGGAATTTATATCCTTTAGACTCATCTTTAAGTTCGATGATGTCCATGTTGAACATTGTGATTCCCATCCTGAGGCAGGTTGTAAAATTATTCTCTGCAAGAGTGTTGTTGGTAGAAATTCACATGTTGACATCAAACTAGCAAGGGTTCCTGCTATGAAAGGGGCATGTAGCTTAGTGTTAGAGCATCCCATTTCCCAGGAGCAGGTCCTGGGTTCGATCCCTAACTTTTTCAATTTTGAACATGGTAGTAGAACCAGAGGTTATGATTGATTGGTGAGTTTTTTAAGTGGTCTGAGCAAGGATATAGGTTGGAAGGGGGTGTTGGATGTAGGAATACATCCCTATATATCAAGCCACTAAGGGTATATGACGTTGAAGGAGTTTTGTGGTGTAATTTCTCAAGTTTTCCATGTTGACCGATGGGTAATTAATCAACTAGGTTCCCATCTATGTTCAAATTCAGACTTCCAACAGTGCAATGAATCAATTTCTAAGTTTTCCATGTTGACCGGTAGGTAATTAATCAACTAGGTTCCCATCTATGTTCAAATTCAGGCTTCCAACAACGCAATGAATCAATTTCTAATGCACCTATAGGCATAACCATGCAATATTAAACAAAAATCTCAATAGATATCTGGTTTTAATTCATTAATCTATTTAATTGACAAATTTTTCCATTAAATTAAACCATTCCATTAAATGGAATTCACACAAGTAAATCATGAAAAAAAAATAGAAATAAAGAACAAAGGTTCAAGGATATACACTCATTTTTTCTCAGAATCATTTTCGCCAACCTAGTTGCAAATGAGCAATGCACCTCCCAACTATAGGAATTTGGTGCAAATGCCACTCCATACAAGGGGAAATGAAAGCTTACTAGGATTTATTTCTCACTCAAAAAAATCCACAGTGCTTATGAGTCAGCATATTATCTCACTGTTGGTTACTCTGTGCATCACAACAAGGCTTCAATTAGCCATGGATCTCTTCGTTTCAATGAATCACAACATGAGTTCAGGTATTTCCCTTATGTTCTCTACAATTCCTTGCAATATCCATACCAACATGTTGTTTTCACTTTATCGATAAGATCCCATATGCTCTTACCTTAACTTTAAGAGATTTTTACTCTCACTCCCATAGTTTGAAAGGTGTGGAAGAAGGTGGTCGTTCACTTAGATTTTTAGTGTGAGGTTGATATCAAAAACTAGTGCTATCATGGAGAGGTAAAGTACATGAATGGAATGATTTTCTTGATTGTCTCTAAAAGCATATTCTTAAGGCATAACTTATATTTGTTTAGATTGAGAAACAACACAATATTTTCTTGCATAGCCATACAACAAAGCCAACTACAAAAGTTTGTTGTCCAATTTGTTAGGCATGTTGTATTTCTAAATTACACTCATCCTTCTAATAAAATGGATACACTACCCTTCGATTCATGCAATCTTGATATAGGCATAAAAATCTAGCTAGTTGTAACAATAAAGTGGTGTTCAATCAACACAATGTAGCAAAACTTAAATCAACATATAAGATATCACTTTTTCTAAGGCATCCTTTACACCGTCAAGGGAAATTTCTTGTACAAAGTTTAATAAAGTTGTTTCTGGACAAATACTAGGGAAGGTTTTGTTTTATGTTTTATTTCTAGGATGAAAAGAAGAAAACGAGATAATAAAAGAGGATAGTTTATGAATCTTCAACAAATGGCCAAAAATGAATGAATGGTATGGCTAAGGACAACAATATAAATACATAATTTATAATAGGAGAAGATAATTATAGTAATCTCCAAAAAAATGGCCACAAACATGTGAATAGGATTTCTAAGTACACTAATTTGAATACGCTATGGGATTACTTATGGAATACCTTTCCTACTTGTGGAATATGTTACTTGACTCCAACCTAAAGCCTATGCCAACCCCACTTGAAACTGGGTCTCAGGGATCCAAGTGTTACAACTAATATTTTAGTGTGTATGGGTTGGACTACCATTGGTCCTTATGTTATCTTTTTCATCTAGGTTGTTAAGGGTTTGTTAACAATATATTTTTTGTAAAGATTATTTCTAAATTTCGCAATAAAGAACTTTGGTCACTTTTGATGGATTCACATGTTAAAAGTAATTTTTTTAAGGACATGGTGAATCGAACTCAAGATGAACTACATTTTTTTCCTGACCAAAATACGTAGTTTGTTGGGAATACATTAACCTTGTGACTATATGTGCTCAGAATGTTTGATGGAGCCGTAATGGATATGCCAAGATACAAATAAGTATTGAACAAAAACACCTAAGGGTGTTTATATGAGTGTTAATGGTTTACCAATAGTTTTTCTCTGCAATGTCATCATTGATTTTTTTAGCTCTTCAAAAAACAAAAAAAATCTTATCTAAGAATTGTGGGGTTGTGAGTTTCAGAGCTTGCATTTTTTTTGTGTTGTTTGTTGGGTTCTCTATTTTTTCTAGAAAATTTAGGGGTGTTGGGTGGGTGAGATTTTTGGGTTGCAATTGTGGTTTTTCCTTTTTTACCATTCTTGCATCCAACATACTTCATATGTAGGTTATCTTGAGAGTGATTTATAAACTATGGAGGCTTTATTAACCACTGATAATTTCCAAGAATATTGTGCATTATCTAAGAACATTTCTATTTGTTATTTGTTTATAGAGTCTAGACACCCTTTAGGTGAACTAGAAATTGTGTGTACAATAGGTAAGTAAGAGTTGAACTGGGCCATCTCCATACACGTCACCTTTCCATTTATCTGTAATTTTTTAGTTTTTGAAGGACAAGGTGGAAGTGTAATTTTCTTGATTTACTAGTCTAAGTGAATTCTCATCGCAATAGCTAATTCTTGGTTTCAATATAAATTCTTTTAATGTTGGACTAGGAGAATTGTATGACATTAAGTGCTTGGAAGAAGTCTCATTCTTGCAAAGTGGTGTTGGTATGCTACATTTAATTGGCCAAGTTACTAGTCAAATCATACTAAAATGTGAGAATATAACAAATACTAGCTACATTTTATGCCATGACAAGTTGAAATTAAAATCTGGTTGAAAAACAAACATGCATTTATGAATTTGTGCCAAATTTTAATGATTTTTAAAGTGGAGGACTATATCACATGAAGATTCAATTAAATTTGTTGTTTTAAAAAAAATATCCCATCATTAAAAAAAAAAAATCCATCAAGTATTGTTATTTTCATGGTAGTGCCTTAAAGCTTGTATGTTTTTTCCTTCTACACCTATATTCCAACACAAAAAGTATAATTTGGCACATCGAACCTCATATTTCACCAACAATAATTCTGTTCATTTTTCATATCTCTGTAATTCTTTTGATTTTGATTTAATTCATTGAAATTATCTAGTGTAGAGTAATAGTTGTTGGTTGTGTCATGATTAAATGGATGTTATTCATTGTTTGGTAAATCATTGTATGTTTAATGCTCTTTTTATATTGCTTGGCCACCAATATTTGAACATTATTGAGGACTTGTGATCTTATATTACTGGAGAATTAGCCATAATAAACTAAAGTTAAAATAAAAGTTAAAAACAAAGCCTGTTTTTTTGAAATTGTGCCAAATTTTAATGAGTTCTTTGAAGTGAGAAACTGTGTTTCATGATGATTTGATAAATTTTGTTGGATTGAAATGATTAACACTTCATTTATAAAACCTAATATCTAGAATCAAGGCCATTATTTTCAACCTAAAGAGTGCTCCTCCCTAGATAATTAAGGTTTCCTTTCGAGTTTCATGCTTAGTATTTTTTATTCTACATGGTTTCCACTCTTTTGTTTTTTCTTTGATTCTGATAATTTTTTTCCTATTTTGTTGTTTTTTTATTTACAGAATCATGGAAATGGGTATGATTAAGCCCATGACGTTGGAATTGAGGACCCCCAATAAGAATTTCACTCAATCATGATTAATTTGTCTTCTACAAATGTAAAGAATCCTGAAAAAGTTATGTAATTTTACTATAAACATTTCACTATGTTGGAAAGATCATATGAGCTGCTCGTAGAACTTGTAAGGAATTCACACATTGATTTATTTTGTGATTTTTGAAGCACATGTAAGCCTAACCCAATAGATAATATTATTGTTTTGAAGGTTTAACACTTATTATTAAAAAAAAAATCTCTTTCAGTTTGTGCCAATCTTGTGTGTGGTGCGAAAGACAAACGTCTGAAGGTAAGGGACCTAAGACAAACATCTGAAGGTAAGGGACCTACCAGAATGCCAACAAAGGTCCTTAATCATACAAATCGAAAGTATCCTTTTGGTGAAGGTATTTTATTTATATATATATATATATATATATGTGCATTCAGTTGTTAGTTATGATATCCTTATTTTAGAGATAGCTCCTACGTAGTAGTTTGTTATATTTAATCTTAGATGATAGTGAATGTGCTTGGATATAAACTTAAGGGTATAATGTGAAGGGTATGAGCATTTCAAGCTCTCAAAACCCTATACTTGTATTATTTTAGAAAAATAATATATTTATATTTTTTAATCTTGATTCCCCATATGAGTGAAGGTGCTTGGCCTTTAAGTAGATTAGTTACTACATAACAAGTGAAATAAGTTTCTTATTTGATGTTTATTATTTGTTAAAATGTATTTTGTGAAACACAATGAAAACTGAAGGAAAAAGAACATACATTTTTTTTCCTTGAAATTCAGAACCTAACTAGTGCTAGTCTAGTATGCAAATCCGAATTCATGGCATGAGGTATCTGATGAAGCCAATGTTTAGGCTATATGTTGCTAGTGTATGTTATGATGAATTTTTTTTTTTTTTTTTTAGAAACTCGGAGCTTCACCACAACATCATATTGGTATGTGAAATATGAATTACTAATTGTGAGGAAACCAACATCTAGGATATTTGCTTTAATTAACATCTAAGTTGTCTTGTATGCGCATGTGTTGAATGGAGTAGCTATTGTGGCATTTTTATGAGTTTCCATGTCGGACGTGCAATTCTAAAATTTCTTCTATTTTGTGCTTCTTCTTACCTATGGGAATGTATATGATAGTAAATGACCATAGATAAACAATAAAATACCATTAGGCATGGTAGTTTTCATAGGTGGAATTAAGTAATATTATTTCCCGTGCGGTGGTACAAATTTTGAGTACACTGAGGTGGAGAAAATTGTTATATAACTGGAGTTGGGTAATCTAGATATTGATGATGATGAAGCTACAAAATCACCCTCACCTCCTATATATGTGTGTGTGTTTGTGTGTGTGTGTGAACAAAATATAAAAAATTGCAATAAAACAAACTGGAATCAACACTTATACAATCATCAGTGACATGTTTCAGAGGGTTGTATTTGAGACTAGAGTCAAATAAGGGTTGAGTTGTGCAAATGCAATAAAGCCAGAACACTAATTGAGCATTCCATTCGAAGTCCATGAGAAACCACCATAAGCTTATCTACGTGTTTCACATTTAAACTCTTGGTTATGGTCCATTGATGACACCAAACCGTATATTTTGGCAATAAAATTACAACAATATTTTATTGAACTCCATGGGTCACATTAATTATCATCCAGGGATTATGCAAACTTATGAGCTGTTGGGCACCATGCACACAAAACTATAGAGTCTAATTTACTAAAAATGAAGTTTATCTAAATTCCGAATGTCCTGTTGTAGTCATAGTTAATAATAGTATGTGTTTCCAACAGAAACCACATAAACTCCATTCTACACAACTTATATTCTAATTTCCATCTCTTCCTACAATTTGTTGGAAATTAGATGGGATTGATACCATTACCAGTGAATCAGAGAATCAGGAAAAGATAAATAATTTGTGTTTATTGATCCATAAAATGTCGTGGATATTCCACTGGATAGTTCATCACAACCTATATGATGATAATATTTTAAAATTGTGAATTTCTACACTATTACAATTCTATTTAATTTCTAGATCTGTAGATTTCACTGTAATTAATGCATGCATGTGAATGAAAATTATGAAAAAAACTATAGAACGAAAAAATAAACTCTCACACACATATAAGACAAAAAATATGCTCTGGGAAACCCTTTCAGGAGAATAATATAACATTTTAATTAATATTAATAGAAGGTCCCCTGCTTGAGTTGTAGAAATAATACTTGGATAGTTGGATAGACATGTTGAAATTTGCAGTAATGTGTCTATTTGAATAGGATGAAGGGTTAAATTTCTACTGCATAGCCAATGAAGTTGACTGCATAGGAATTTCTACACACCCTTTATAGATAATTTCTGCATTTATTTCCTATTTCCATGAGCCTTAGCTCATACTCATCTCCAATTACACATATTTCAACAAGTATATTTATTATCCTCCACATTTCTTAGACTTCTCCGGTCATCAACACGACTATATGTGCCTATGTTAGCAAAGTTATTTAGACCTCAGAACAGTGATATGATTTTTTTTTTTCCAATCAAGGCTTCGTTGTTTGAGACTTCTTTGGCCATAAATTGTTATCCTAGTATATTTCAAGTGTCTAATGTGAGGGGAAACCATTTTTCTTGCAAGCTTTACAAGGGACATATTCCTCCAACGCAACTTCACATGTATGTTGTTGTAGGTTTTTTTTGCGAGTTTTTATTTTATTTTAGATTTGTGCTTCTCAACTATTAATAAACCCCTTCTTCCAGGTCATCAATCTCATACAAAGGTCATACAATTCCCCCTTAAAACTTGACTTTGGTTTCCCTTGACCAAATCTTTCCAAATTTTCCAAGTGAGCCAGCATGTCTCACCTCCAATTCCTACCGCCCTCAAAATTTATATCCATGGTATCCATAATTATGCATTCCCCCTATCACCTATTATTGATGTTGTCTATACAACTAGAATTTCTCTCTTCCACGAGAGTCTTTCTTCCACGAGGAACTTATTCTACCACTAAAAACACACAATATGAAGCTTGCTTCATTTTCTCAATATCCTTCAATCTCAATTCATTAATTTCTAACATTAAAACCCTATGATATTCAAAATAGCTGGCATTTAGAAGCTTGCAACAATTGTTTCCCATTTTTATTTCCACTGTTATTATTTGGAGTGGTCATATTATATGTCCTCATAATGTGGTCTTAGAGGCCATAGACCATTCCAGCTAGTTATTTCCCATAGGCAGTGTATTGTTGCATATGTGGTAGAGGGTACCATTGTAACCTATTATAGCCATTAGATCTCATACCATTGTAAACATTAACATTAGTGTTTTCAATGCAAGAGCCATTAATGGGGGTGTTACCTTCATTGGAAGGAGTGTAGCCTCCTTGTTTTAAAATTATCATAGATAAATATAAATTTATGAAAAGAATATTAAAGTCAACCAAAAACAAATAACAAACCATAAACAAAATGTTATTGTAGAAAATCCCTAATATGGTAAAAAAACTAGCTAACATAACATAATATTCTATTAATGTTCCTTGGCCAAAACTTGCCAAGTGAGCCTTCACAACTAACTTACAATGGAGTCTTTCCAATCCTCTTAAAGGATTTATTCCATTTATTCCACAAGTAAAAAAATCATGGACAAACCAAAACCCATGTGCCCAAACCCATCATTATTAATCAAGTAACTTGACTCTTTCATTACCTAAGAAAAAAAACTTCTTATATCTCATTGAATAATATAGGTTTTGAGTATATTATGAGAGATGATTACATATGTGTGTATATATGCATAATTATATATAGTTTAAAATGTATTATTTATTAATATCATATTTACTTACTCAACCATATAAATAAAAATGATGGTATATGTCTATAGGAATCAATTCATAATAAGCATCAAAGCAATAACTTGCTCATACATCTCAAATACCTATAGAATTATCATTACCCATTCTCAAAGTGAACACCTTTTTCCACAAACATTTTTATTAACCAAGGATTTGACCTAGTACAAATCCTTAAATCCTTCCAAAGAATTTTCAAGCTTTTTTTCAAAACTATTTAATAATACTAAATTGGCCAAACAAAGTTGGATAAGGCTTCTCACCTTTTTTCTCCAATAACACTCACTCTTCATGTTTCATTATTGTGGGTTTGGTTCCAACTACCACCCATAGATCTCAATCTACCATAATATTCTTCATCTTAAACTTTCAAAGCGAGGGATAATTTAGCGATCTGTACTTATGTTAAGGTGTATAAATTCTCACAAATATTTGTAGTTCTTAAAATGATCATCTTAATATATTTGGTGATATTTTTGTAAAATTATTCAACTTTCTAAGGGTTTTATATAGTCTCTATACTTTTTCAGTGATTTTTAGAGGAAAACACTTTTATTGTATAGAAGTTTGGCAAAACATTTGAGAAAAAAAAAAGAAATGTGGAAAACGTTTTTTGGAAAATACATGGAATATCAGTCCATAGGTGAAATTTAGCCCCTATAATTTTCCTTGTCCAAATCTCAAAGTTAGTGCTAGTAAACATCTCCAATTCTAATCTAGATTATGAGCTTTCCAATTATGTGCAACAAGGTTTTTTTTTATGCAAGTACCCACTCAATACAACATTATATTAAAAAAATATGGCTTGATACCAAGTGAAACAAAACAAAAATGTGTAGTGAGCTTCCTACACTAATCAATGAGAGTAGAATATCCAATTATCAGGTAAACACAATTGTCTTAATAAACAACAGAAACATTGAATGATTAGACAACAATTTCTTAAAAAAAAAAAAATTCTAAAAAAACCCACATTCTAAAATATGTTAATGTATTATTTAATGACTAAATTATTACAATACATTATAGAAATCTCATATCCTAAATAAAAATGTTCAAAACCAATTTTCACACAACAATAAATTAAAATTGACATAAATTATTTTCCTTTACCTCTATCACTCAATTAAAAAAACCATAAAATATTATAAACTATTTAAAATTTCCTAATTTTACCTCCTAAAAACTACCAAGTAAATATTTATTACTACCAAACCTTCATTGAACATTTACTCTTTATTATCACTTAGCATTTATTCTTTTATACCACTTACCTACTCTTTATTATCACTTAGCATTTATTCTTTTATACTACTTACCTACTCTACTATAAAAGTGTAAAAAAATAACATACCCCCTTCATCTTTCCCATAATACAGAGAAATATAAAGAGAAATCCGTCCATAATAGCGTTGTGTTGTAAAATAACATACCCATGTCAACGTTTCCCATAAATATAAAGAGAAATCCATCCATAATAGCGTCGTTGTGTTGTTATTGTAATGCATATCTCACCAAAAAAGGGAACGATCATAAAGGCTATAATATTGGTCATAAAGCCTATAATATTGGTCTTCTTGCTTGTGAGTCCATGCTTGTTCATTCCTAGGTGAGGCTTCATCTTTACTTTTCTCGTCACGAGGTAGTGATAGATCTTCACCTCCTTTCTTTCCCAATGACGGAACTCTTGAACTCTTATCCTTACCCCTCTCAAAATTATGACAAGCTTGATATGATAATTTTTTCTCTCACTATTTCCGGTGTCAAACATGTGATCGTCATCAATGTTGTCTTCAACATTCATGGATGCAGTTTCTGTGACTTCATAAAGACATGGTGTTTCAAGCCATGCTTCAAGAAACTTCAATTCCTCTTCAAATTTTGTTGTTTTTTCCTTCTTGTTGTTGCTAACATATGCACACACAGAAATATTCATGAGATCATCATAATTTGAATTCTCTCCATTTTTGTCTTCTTCTGCCAAGACTTTGCAATTCATGTGGCTCGTTCAATTGATCTTCAAAAATATGTTCCTCTTTACATCCTTCCTAAAGAACAGCTTGCGAGTCTTGAATCTCAAGATCTTACATGACAGATTGTGCCTCTTGATTCTCGTGTTCATCAAAAGAACCACATTGTTTTTTTAGAAATTTCTTCTGACTTGAACATACTACTCGTGCTAATAATGCCTCCAAATGGCCACATGAAAAAGAGATTATCATCAGAATCAAATATGTCTAAAAATATAGACATATTGGGAAAGTCCACCAGTCTAGCTTATCTCACTTTATCTCACTTCCATATTTCTTTCTAACTCCACTCGATCCTTTAACGAGCTCCAACAACCCTGTTACCACGCAGGTGGGAAAATTCTCCCTTTGGAAGCTCTTCAACTGTAGAACCTTGTGGTGCAAATGATAGCTTCTATGCCAAACAACAAATATGGAGAAAATCACCAATCCAAACTGAACTTTGCAGCAACTAAGCGATCTCCATATCAACGAGGAAATTGACAAATTCGTGCCTCAAAGACAAATTTGACACTGGAGTGGGAAAAAGAAGTTGGAATCAAACAAATCTCAACGCCTCGTGACTCGATCCAGAAAATCCATGCTCCTCAAGCTACGTCCCCCACACAAACCACCAGTGACCCTCCATTGCGATCCACGCAACAAATTATCCGCCTCTGCAGCAAATGGAATGGACTTTGATAGACTTTGATAGAAACTTGACAGTCCCGTTGCAGACTCGATCCCTTGAGATGATCAATTCAATTCGATCCTTCAAACTTCTATGCGCATTCGAGTTGTGGGTCGATCCACAGTCCAGTGGGATACGCCTACCAATCGATCCATGCAGGTCTCTCTGGCCCTCTGAACGAGGAAAACAGTGCAGTAGGACGCCAAGATTTCCACGATTCTACTGTTGCTCCTCCAACAGGGCTGTATTTTCGGAATCTTTGGCTGCATCATCCAAATTTTTCTTTTTCACATTCTTCACCACATGATCAACATTTTTATCCAACAACTCCCTCTCATCCAGGGAATGGCCCACAAATTTCAGATTTAACTGACTCCAATCCGAGCTCTTTGTCTGCTATCAGTGTCGAGATCCGGCAGCCTCCCTGCAAAAAAAAAGAAAAACAGAAGCACAAACGACAGCGATCTCAGAGGCTCTGAAATCGGCAACCACTGGTAACACTGCTCGTAGCTTCTCTCACGCCACCAGTTTCTTTAGCAAGACATGATGCTCAACCATTTATTTGACGCTGCTTGACAAGCTTATGACAACCCACACACTCACATCCCTACACAAAGCAAAGGTCCACTCAGACTCAGCTTCGACGTGAAGCTCTGATACCATGTTAAAAACTGAATTCTATTAATATATTAACTAAATGGCTCTCCAGGTGAGATACTTGGAGAGTGCACAAACACTCCATACAAAGCACTAACCCTTCAGTCAGAAGAGCCTCAAACATATAGCCTTTCACACTAACGGGGTTGTTCCAACCACTCCCTAGATATTAGGATTTGAGACCTAATCTTAGAGTCTTAATCCTATCCAAATAGCTAGATTTCTCCATTATATTTTAATAGTGTATGCTTCGAAGTATATCCATGACTAAACGTATTTATTTATAAATATTGTGAAGACATGTTTCAAGTATATTATTGAAAGGCGTTGTCAACTGAGCGTTCAATTTGTCTTGACGATCAAAACTCGTTGGATTCATGACTAAAACTTATTGGATTTTGGGTTTTTATTATTTTCAAAATATTTTAATAGATTGGTGTTTGTGTTGGAAAAAGAAATTCCTACTTGTCTCATTTGTGATTCTTTATATCTAGAGGAGTCTGTTCCTATTATGTTTCTTAGAATGGTGTGTGGTTGAGAGATTCTCTCAACCAAGTGATTGTGTGTCCAAGATAGTTTCCCTATCTTGATACAACTCTTCATGTATTTATTTGTAACATTATTTGATTAATAGTGAGATAGATTTCCTCATGGAAATCTAACATGGTATCAAAGCTCATATGGGCCTAGACATTGGCCCCTCTTGGGTCGAGGGAAATAAGACAATATAAGTATTGTTTTTAGTTTTTGTTTGTCCATTCATTCAGGTAGAGGTTATATGAAGTCTGATTCTTGTGCAGAGGCCATGAAAAGGTTGATTGTGTGCAAAGGGAAAGCCTGAGCTCTTGTTTTGGAGTGGTTTGAGCTCTAGTTGCCTCTGCTAGGATCTAAAGGAGGCAAGAAACCGCGTATGTGGAGTGTGGGAGCATATATGACATATCCAATTTTTATTGGTGACCATTATCGTTGGATAGGCCCGCCATTAAAATATGTTAACACCGAGAGCATGTGTTATCGGTGGGCTGATCTCAATGATTGTGAGGGCGAGTGCGTCAAGGTTCCAAGCGAAGATGAGGTACAAGAGAAGGGGGGTCTGCCATGGGGGATCTCAGTCACTCCCTTCGCTGTCGCGGATGAAACAGGCACCCGCCCCATCTATGGTACCGACAAAGACCTCCTTCCTCGTTGTGAAAAATTATGGGCCTACTTCAACGCCCTCTACGAGATTCCCTTCCTCAATCTTGCCTAGTGTTCTTCCTGTGTGCGGTCGGTTAGGTGCTCTCTAGTACACTGATCCATGGTTGTATAATTCTAAATTATTTTGATTTAGATGTTTTTGTGAGCAACGCTCTCGTCGATATCTATGCCAAATGTGGGAGAATGAATGATGATGCATGGTGTTTGGGAAAATGTTTGAATGAGATGTTGTTTCATGGACTGTGATGATTGCAGGCTTTGTCCAGAATGGAAACAATGATGATGCGTTGAAGTTCCTTCTTAAAATGGAATATAAGAAGAGATCAAACCAAATGTTATCTCATGGACTACAATGAACGATGGGTGTGCGCAGAATAGTTAGTGTGATGATGCTAATAAATTGTTTGATTTAATGCAAGTTGCGAGTGTGAAGCTCGATGTTGTTGCATGGAACACAATGATATTTTGATATCACCATAGTGTTTCTTGTTCTTAATTCCTTGGGAATAATTGGGTTTACATATGTGGGACATAATGTAGCTCTGGGGATCCAAAATACCATTCCTTCATCACCAGAAAGGGCATCTAAGATCCCCATGTGGCCGTGGTGTTATTTTTTATTAACTGTCTAAAATCACGTGTGGGCAAAGATAGAGAAATTTAATGTTAATATGAAAGATTATTTTTTAGGTCTTGGAATCATGAATTACATTGTTGAGCCTTATTGAACCTAGCTAATTCAATGTAGGTAAAGTTATTTTTTTAGAACTTGTGACTCTAACAAATGACAGGTTAAGCATGGAGTTCCAAGACTTAATTGACAAAGACAAATATGGCCAAGATGTGAACAATTTTAAAAGATGAGGTAAAAGCATAGCAACAATGGTTAAAGGATAATGGACAACAAAGTGAATGTTTATGTGAGTTTGTGGGATAGACTCACTAACATGTTGTATTATGAGTCACATATTTAATTCTAATCAAGTCTAGGATTTTTCTTTTTCTTTTTTTGTAGTGGTCTTTGTAAATTATGTACCTGGTAACACCAAGAGTTGGAGTTGTGTTGTAAGCCTTGTAAAGCATGTGTATCCCTATGAAGTTCATGGTAATCTGAAAACCACTTTGTAATTGCAGGTTTGTGGTTAGTCAGAAACCACTTTGCAGTGTCGGTTTGTGGTAAGCCAGAAACCATGTTTGAGAGTGAAGTGGACAGGGATTCCTGTAGGCATGGTTTAGGGTCAGTCGAAAAAACCCTTAGCATGGTTGAGGGTGAGCCGAGAAAACCCTGGGCCTGGTTGAGTCGGGTCTCTGGTGAGCCTTAGTGGCAGATTTGTGGCCCATGGTGGCTGGAGTGACTTAGTGGCAGATTTGAGGTCCTTGGTGGTAGAGTTGAGCCTTCGTGGCTGAATTGACTGCCTTGGTGGCACAGTTGAGCCTTGGTGGTTGAGTTGAGCGTTGGTGGCTAGGAGCCCTTGTTAGCATGATTGAGGGTAATTTGATAAAACCCAGAGCATGATTATGGGTAATCTGATAAAACTCACAATGATGATGTTGGAGGGTGATTTATAGTTACAGGTACATGTATGCAGTTATAATGGTTATCATAATCATGTATGCGAAGGACATCCTACGAGACTGGCAGTTGCAGTGGTCGGCACCCATGCATTCCGGTGGATGGTTGCTCCTTTATACGGACGTTGACATATCATTTTGTTATGTTTGACCACAACTATACTTTGCAAATTTATATCGAGACAAGTAGTCATTAAAGGGGTGTGTTGGAAAAAGTGATTCCTACTTGTCTTAGTTTTGATTGTTTCTAGAGGAGTTTGTTCCTATTATGTTTCTAGATTGGTGTGTGGCTGAGAGATTCTCTTAACAAACTTATTGTGTGTCCAAGATAGTTTCCCTATCTTGAAACAACTCTTCATGTATTTATTTATAACATTATTTGATTAATAGTGAGATAGATTTCCTCGTGGAAATTTAATAGTTTGAATCATATTTTTGATAGTGGAAATGGATTAATATCATTAAAAACTTTTAAGACACCCAAAATTTTAAAACTTGATAGCTGTAATCTAAATTTCTAAAAAATTCCTATAAAATCATGTAAAATTTCCATTGTTTTCTAGTCTCCTCATCTTAAGTGGTTTTTATGGTTTTATTTTTAACTAGTGATATATTTGTTTTCATGCTTTTAACTTTAACCACGCTTTGTAATATTTGTATTGCTTTTAGTTGCACATAAAGGGGAGTTCAGATTCTATGTCGCTTGAGCAGCTACTGCAGATCTCTACCCAACAACATACGAAATTCCGGGTGCCACGTAACCACCAGCAACGGCTATTCCAGCGGCTAAAACGTCACCAACACTGGTAGAAGATAAAAACAAACATAATATATTTATATTTGAATCCATTAGACCAATCAATGCAAATGCCAAAGAAAGCATGGGAGTAAAATTTAACAAAACCAAATCATATATTTATATTTGAATCCATTAGACCAATCGATGGAAATGCTGAAGAAAGCAGGGGAGTAAAATTTAACAAAGCCAAATCAGAAAGATATCCTTCAAAGGATTACAATTTAACACATGACAGTTTAGACCGGGTTTTGAAACCGTCTTTTGAATGAGTTTGACCTTTAACTCATTAGCAACGGTTTCCAAATTACTGTCAGCAGATCCTCTTTTCCTTGCCTCATATCCTTGCCAAGATGTACCATTTGGCGGGGATCTTCAACTTAGTGTGTGGGGCTGAAATCAGGCCAGGAATTTGACATTTTGACCATTTTGTGGTTGTTTTATGTTAATGAATTATTTAAATTTTAATGAGTGATTTTGATAGAGATTAATTTAGACAATCTGCTTAGCACCTGCTTTTTTCATAGGCTAGAATTATATGTGCATCTATTTCTTGTCACTCTTTGATATAGTTGAAAATGAGTTTTTTATAAATAAATAAAAATAATACCATCTAACAATGAAACAATTTTCACATATATTACATTTGAGAAAATAATAAATATTATAAAACTAAACTAGTAAACTATTATGTTTAAAAAAATCTTCTTCTCAATATATTATTATGTTTAAAAGATTCTTTTCTAAATATAACTACGTCCAAGCCTACCTCACACTAAAGAACATACATAAAACCTTTGAAAAAATAAACACAAAAACAAATGACGAACATATATAAAAGCTGAAAAAAATAAACACAAAAAACAAATCACATCACAGTCGTCGAATTTAGCCTTGACACACCTACATTTAAAAAATTTGAGGATGGGCTGAAATCAATGTGCCGGACTTTTGTGAGTCTTCAACCAATTGTGCGCGTAAAATCATGGAATCACGGGAATCACGGGATCTTGGAAACCAAGATAAGAATAGCATGCGCACATACAGATGCTATTTTATGCAACCCGATACTCTTTGCAACTCGGAACTTGCATCAAATCAAACCTCTCTCAATATTCAAACCATGGTCCTTTGTGGTTGTGGTGATGTAGGGCATGATTTTAAATTAATATATAATTTTGTGATTTTCAGGTAAGATTTTGTTTATTTAAATTGTGTGGCTGACTGTAATTGTGGATAGATCATATAGTGATGAGTTAGCCATCATTATTTATATATATATATATATATTTGTTGAATAATTAATAAGAGATTTTATCTCTTATTTTGCTCAAAATCCTATATATTTATTTTGTGGCTTTCTCCCATTCGCACATATACATAAATTAGCATTTGCACCAAAAGGGTGCAAAGACATGCCGATAGAAATGCATATGAATTGAGTGTGATGTAGAGGTAGCACTGCAGGAAACAAGGATGTGGATCAGGAAATAGGAGGCGAGGGGAGGGGGGTGATTTTCGTTTTTTCTTCTTTATGTTAAAATGATTGATATATCAACATATGTGAAACACATTAAGAAACTTAAAAATGACATCAAAGATTAGTAAACCATTGTTTACATGTCTAAAACATAATGCCTAGACAACTCTTTTCAAGCAATCTAGCCCTTCGAGGCTCTGATTATCCACTCAAGAAAGAATTTGTCTTAAATAGAACTTGTTGAGAAGACCGATATTATCCTGAGCTCTTGAGGTACAACATAAATTCAAGTTGATTCTATGAAATTCTTTTGCAATTGAAAACGAACACAAAGAAATGGGCTCAAAGATGCCACCCACGTCTCATAGGCACCTCAAGATGGCACTGAACAAGAAGAACAGTAAACATGATTGATCGTTAAAGTTTTGGTACAAATATCAAAGAATATTTATTTTAATCAAATTTTCAAGTTTTTTTTTCTACTTTGTCAATCATCATAACCCATAAAACCCATAACTCGTTCGACAAATCATGAACAACAAAGAGATGTAGTTGTTAAAAAAAAAAACGAAAATTTGAATAGTGTGTCAAGTGAATCCATGTACATGCTTTGTTTAACATTAAATATAAAAATCAATTTGGAGTAAATAGAAAATTAAGAAATAAAATATGAATAAATAAATAGAATAAGTAAATAGAAATGAAATAAAATAAAGATAAAATTACAAATAAAAATAAAATAGATAAATAAAATTTGTAATTTAAAAGTAAAAATAAAATAAATAAATAAATATAAATAAAATGAAATAAAGATAAAAAAAAAAATAATAATAATAATAAATAAATAAATAGAATTAAATAAGAATAGAATTAAATAAATTTAAATTTAATAATATTAAATTAATAATTATTATTTTTATAAAAATGAATATAAATATTTAAAATTCAAATTATAAGAGACTCGGGCCCACAGGAATGACCCCTTTCCTAAGATTTATGCCTTACAAACTTGACCTTAGTTAAACCAAACCCCGTCTTAAACACACCACGTATGTGCATTTATTCTTATATAACGCTAACTTGATTTAAGTCTAACGTGAACATTAAAACGTTGGACCCACGCATACATATCATAGCTTTACATCCGAAGGTGGTTGTCCTTATCGCCTTCGATTCGAAGATCAGACGATCATCTTATAACTGAAACTCACATGTTTTAGTCCCGCAGAATAGCGTGATGGAACTGGGCCCAGGGGTTTAAGTGACCCTTCACATAGGACGGTTGAACCCGCATCGCGCGTCCTCCGACGATCCAATGACTCGTATGAAGTTTTGATGCCCGGGCTACCTCACTTTTTCCTCATTCACACTCTATGCATATAACTAGAATGCATTCTATAATGTTTTACCCAATTAAATTTAAATCTGAGAAATTTCAACACATTCGGACACTCCCTATAATCAAGGTTATGAACCCCCTATAGTATGCCTTTCTAATGAAACCTAGCAATCGTTTCAATTCAACTCGGGATTATATTGTAACCCACAATACATATAGAACTTAATAGTTGGGCCCACAACAATTCTAAAGCTCACAGACCCATATCAACCATAATATATATATATACCACCGTATATATATTCCCAAATCCAATCTTATAGGCATAGATAAGCCTCGGTCTATGTTAGACCCCAAAAAATAACATATATCTCAACATTGCCTTTCTATAACCAGGCTTACCATAACATATATCAACACATGGTATGACCTACTCCAAGGAACCGTTAATATTTCAAACCCCACTTATGAAACATGAACCAATTGTATTAACTCTTGGTTTGACATTCCCTTCAAACATCACGCATATAAGCGTCGGCCTTAATAGTTCCTTCGGTCTATTTTCGAAATCCACAACATAAACGTAACACTAACCAGTGGGTTATGGGATCACAGCAATGCATCCATACTTGGACTAACCGTCGAGCCAATCGGAGGGCTCGTGTTCCATCGCGCTCCAACATTTGATCGAACGGGCGTGGATGGATATCGCAAGGATTTAAAGACCAGACGTTAGCCCGCGATATGAACGGTATTAAAATACTGCTCAGGGACACGCATCCTCCAACTAATGGGATCGCGTTTTTATTTCAAATTCCACTTACTGCTTTTAAATCACGCAAAAACCATAAGCTGCTCTCAGAATCTGCCTTCACTGTTCATTCTTAATTCGTGGTTCTGTCTCCAATTCAGGGTTCCAGCTTAACTTCCGCTTTGAATAATAATCTGTGGCTTTGCTTCGGTTCGACGCCACTCGGATACAAGGTTCGTTCTTTGCTTCTTTGTTCGCGATTTTTTCACAAAGTTGAACTGCGGATATATAGACCTCTTATATTCACTTTGCCTCTGTTGATTGCCACTATAAGCAGTCCCGATGGCTATCCGCAACAACAAGTGTTAGACCAAATTTTAGAAAGTCAAACCAATTGTTTAGTTCTCAATAAATCCATCGCATAGATTCTAATACATACACAATTTGATGAACCCCCGAACCATAGCCTATATAATTAACAATCAAACTTCGTTTGATTCAACCAGAGATATCAACGAAACTTCAAAAGGACAGGTTCCTCATTTTCTTAAATGCAAATATATATTAGTGATGGAGAGAGAACCCCACATAAGAAAGTTCACCTCAAAACTGCTTCAAGAGAAAATTCATAAACCTGAACCTGCAACCTCAAAGTTGTATCAACCGTAGTCTATAAAACCGATACTTCGATTCGAACCTGGGACCTGTGGGTTATAGGCCCACTCTACCTCCGCTGCGCTACTTCAATGCATATATATGCATGAGCCCCAACACTAATGACCGTCCCCATCCAACGGCTGTTAGCACGTCGTAATGCTTCGAATGATCCGATGGATATCGCGCGGGTTACTTGCAGAAACGAAAATTCACAATGAGAGCGGGTTTTCCAAACTTCTTGAGGCCACGTGTCGGGCCATATCCTTGATCCCGTCCAAATGCGAAATAACTCTTGCCCTGCAAAGGCGGTGCGATATGGGTGGTTTTGTTTCGCGAACCCCCTCTCAGTTTTGGAGCAGTGATTGACCGGAGTTTCACCAGAGTTAACTCTATTCCCTGTACGCTCTCTGGTTCACTAACTTAGGGTCTAAAACACATTCACTATAATGATATTTACAGGTTCGTTGTCGATCCTTTCAGTGATCGATAGTTGATCATAGTTCATCAATGAAAGCATTTAACTCATAGCCCCTAAACTATGATTAAGCCCGAATTCAACACACAATCACACGGAAATCACGCATATGAACTCACAAATTTAGATAATATTAAACCATACTGAACATAGAAAATACACATAGAAACAATTCTATTATTTACAAAACCGAGTACAAATATCTAAGGCATTTCAGCCTTAGTAACAAAGTTCACCTCAGACTACATTGTGCTCACTCGCTCTCTGTCCTCACACACATTAAAAATTCTCTCTTATAGAAAATAAAAAAGAGTGCGAATCATTTGAGATCCACAGTCTCAAACAACCCTTCACCTTCTCGAACGCCCACATGTCATATCAGTTACATAATTTTCATCATCGGGTTTTTCAACAAAAATTTGCCCCAATTTACGTGATTGTTTGCATACTCAGTCTCTCCAATCTTCAGATTTGAACCTAATCCAAATCTGCCCGGATGCCCCTGCATCAATTAGACTTGCAGCCCCTTCAACACAGAGCACATACAAACCAGCAATTTCAAAGGAATTAAAACTCCCATTCATATAGCGAACACAGGAATTCTTCTATCTCAGAATCGATCCTTACAGTGATCAATTCACCTCACCTTACAAGTCAATAACTCCAATAATCCATAGAAGACGATCAAAACCCCAATTTCAATTTGCTGGTAGTGCTTTGCGCAGAGGGTTCCTACTCACAAAACCAGGACCACTACCCATAGTCTCATGAAGGGGTCGAACAGTTAAAGAAGGATATTTCGATCATTTCATAACTCAGAGTTCATAGTTACTCCAGAGCCTCAAATATTCTTCATATAAATTCGACCAAGAACACATTCTATGCACACAGAACTAATGAAAAATTTCCTCAGCAATATATATATTTTTTCATACAGGAATTGGAAACAATCCTTCATCAATATATATATATATATATATATATATATATATATATATATATATATATATATATATATATATATATATATATATATATATATATATATATATATAATGTCATCAATTACCAAATTATTCTCTTACAAATTCATGGCTAGCCAGATATTCAGTTTGATGGGCAGTATCATCTAAATTCCTACCACAGAGTCTTATTTTCATTCTTTCTGCATAAGGACGCAAGGTATTCTCCATCCATAACTTAAACAGAAAATGCACAATAATGCTGAGACTATTTCCTCATTTACACAGTGGATTAACTTACAAACTGACATCTTGAAAAAGAAAAAAATACCACAGTATGAGATAAATTGTGATGGTAAAAGAAGTTAATAAAGATGAAATGTAAAGGAAAATTATAAACTGTTTCATTGTCAGCCCTTTGATCTTAATGGGTAATTGGGTATGCATGCAAGTGCACGCTGTTAGTCAATAAATACAAGGCACATTTTGTCCACAAAAGGCATCATCCTAGAGAAATATTTCATTGGATAAAGTTTGATCAGGATCAACATTTAGGCTTGTAAAATTTACTGGTTAAGGCACAAGTTTTACAAGTTTTAGGCACTACATCAATGACCCCAATCAGTTTTAGAAGAGATGGCCCTATTGTAGTTTGCTATAATAGAACACAATTCGACAATATGCTATTACAACACTAGGAAAATTACAAATATTGCAAGATAATTTGTTGGTATTACAACACTACGACAATTACAAAATTTGCAAGATAAATTGTTGGGAACTGAAAATTGGTATATACAAAGATGTCCAACAAAAAATACAAAGAAAAATCTTCAAATTAGACACAGCTGCAAGAAAGATCATGATATGATCTAACTAAAGGTTTTGATTGATCTAATCTTCTATTTCATGCATGGTACCATGCATGGTCACGCTTGTCCATGGTAAATGCACTAGGTCAGACTGTGAAGATTGTAGGTTGTT
Organism: Pinus albicaulis; assembly: GCA_034641835.2. Classification (NCBI taxonomy): domain Eukaryota; kingdom Viridiplantae; phylum Streptophyta; class Pinopsida; order Pinales; family Pinaceae; genus Pinus; species Pinus albicaulis. The sequence goes on along the minus strand of JAXQQM020071267.1, from coordinate 5,922 downwards.
GAAGTTTTATGGGAGAACTATCACAGAAAGACACGCTGAAATTCCTTGTTTCCTGGGCACATTAAACGCATAATTATTAGAAACTTGAAAATCTACAATAGGAAAACATAAAATCTTGTGAAATGTAAAATCCCAAGTTTGCACATAGCTAACAAAGAGTACAACATGAACACAATAGAGGATGCATGTAGTCATCCAGGGCACTATCAAGACCCTTGAAATGAAATAATTAAAGTTATAAAAACAACAGAAACAAGACAAATGCATATCCATTTCCCACCCTATGCATGAAATTATGATCAGAGAAACAGATATGCATAAAATTGCAAAGAGAATATCGACTTTAAAGGATAAATGTGACATGTGAGTTCCTTGATGATTTCTATTATTAATATAGATACATGTAAATGTGAAAATAGTAAGATGATGGAAAAACAATACAAGGACAAACTTATTGAATATATTTGCATATATGGACAGTATTGCGTTTAGGGGGTAGACATAACATACGGTGATTTGTGAATAACCTGAAATATGTTTCAGATAGTAGGAATCTTCTTACTCTGTCTACAATCAATAATCTAAAGCCAACTAAACATCAATGTGTGTGTCCTACGAATCTTCCCCCCTCTGCATTGATCTGAAGTTGCTACTGCAAGGATCAGCATCCAGCAACATCTGCACAACATGTCTCATTGTCAAGCGTAGTGTTGGTACGGTGCAGGTACTGTGTACTACTATTTTCAAGACGTTGGTGATTTCTTCCCGAAAGGGCTCGCAAATATTGGAGTTGAGAGCTTCCAGAGGATCTTTTTGGGAGCATATCTCGTGTGAAATCCAGGAAACAATATCTCAGTACACTCCAAACCCTAGCTCAATTGGTTGTTTGGAAGTTACAAGATCGAACAATAGCACACCAAAACTATTAACGTCAGTCTTTTCTGCAATGTTCATATTGTATGCATATTCCACATAGCAAAAATGGATCTTAGTACTCAACGACTGAGAAAAAATTATGTACATGGAAGTATAAATGATATTTGAGAAGGGTTAGAATCTATAACTATAAAGGCTATGAAAACCTTGAAAAAAACTCATATTTTCTGTGTCAAAGGTGCAAACTAGGGAAACATAGTATGAAGCTAAACATACCAGGAGAAATGTAGCCATTGATGCCTGCCAAAACTACTATAGAATCATTTGCTACACAAGTTGAAGAAATTTGGCAATGCCAAAAGCATGGATCTTTGCACTTCTGCCTTTATCAATTTGTCTATTTCATTTTGGTTAGTTTGGTTGATGTTCATTGTGAATATTCGCTTTACTGCTATACTTTCATTGTTTTGCCTTGCAAATGTCTTCCTCAGAGAAGCTAAAATCCTGAAAAGATTTACAGGTCGAAGAAGAAGTATACCTTTCATCCATTAAGTCAAGTTGATATGTACAGTATGTTTGCTGAAATTGTATCAATCCAATCATAAGGAATAACATTGTTGTGCCAACAATGAGGCAGAAAGATAAACCCCATTTGTTTGGCTTGTTTCCCCTGATGAGAATTAGAGGAAGGGTCAAGCATATTGTCATTATCATTTCTATCATTTCCAGAGATGTTAGCACAGAGCCCTAGATTTTGTGAAAAGTTATGTTTGTTTACCTCATTAATGAGTGAATCTGGAACAACCCCACTTAACTCGTTATTTAAAATATCAAGAAAACTAAGCTTCAGTGCACCAAAACTGCTTGGAATTGAACCAGATAGTTTGTTGTTTGAAAGATTTAAGGAGTTCGCATCAGAAATAGATCCAATAACTAAAATTAATTTTTTGTAGTGTATATTATAAATACAATATACTACGAAATTGAAATGAGTAAAAAACATTTATAGAGCAAGAAAGATAGCATTTCTAACTTTGAAGACATGATGGATGGTTGTCTTTACATTCAACAACTATTTTTGAAATGCTATATTATAAAGATAGTAAACAAGCTCTTTCAAAGGCTTTGAAAATGAAGTATTATGTATTTTATAAGATTTAGCAACCTATAAAAATGGTTGCTTTAATTTCTAATATATGTAATCGACATGTTTCGAAATAGAGGAAGTGTTGCAAAGTATATTGCATACAGGATGGTGAGTGAAAATGTGCAAACAAAATAGCATTACATTGCATTTACTGCAATCCATTGTTTTGAACGAAGCACATTTCAAACATAAATCCGCTAACAAAATAGCATAACATTGGATTCATTGCAATCAAAAAAGTGTTTGGAGCGAAGCATAGTCGATTTCTATTTTTTACATTTTCTTTTGGAAAAGTGGTATTGACCAGCATGAAAATAAAACTACTAACAGTTTCAATAGCATATTGTAAGAGAAGGATTTTTAATTCCTCGAAATGGTTCAACTAATTCTAAAGAATTGCTTAATCCATATTAAGAGGAAGATGATTTAGCATGATTTAACTAATTCAAAAAAAAATTCCTACTACATATTAAGAGAAAGATCATGTAGCATTGAAAGACCATAAGTTGAAGAAATCATCTACAAAGATGTTAAAAGAGATTGAATATTTGAAACAAGAGAGAAAATCTTGGAGAAGAATATTTACTTGCAATAGCAAAATTACATCATGAGCCTAATGAAAGAGCTTTTCATTCTACAACTTAGTATATGTTTTCAATATTTGGTTGTAAACAATGATCTAGATATCTCAAGAACTGAGGATAATGTTGTTGTAATAACAAACATACTATCTACATTCAAATTTCAAATAACAGTTTTGTGAAACTAAATTCATAATAAGGATGTCATTTTTAAGGAAACCTGAGCTCAATTCGAGAGATTAGATAAAGGGAGAACCCTTCATATTAGCAGTTTGCAAGCAAAGGTGGATCAAGACAGAAGTATGAGTAATTCCTTGATAATATGAAGAGAGAATTTGGAAGAAACAGTATAAGAAGAAGAAATCCAAGCTATTAGAAATAAGTATTTAATTGAATCCAAACAGCAAAATTGATCAATTTGGGATCAAATTGCAATGAAAATAGATGACTTATTTTTGTATTGTATTCTATTATTTCACAATAATGACAATGATGAAATATGTTTTTTTATAAAAAAGGGATATTAGCGAAAATTAAGGGGAAATTTAGAAAGCCCAATGGATATTCAATTCTTGAATTGAAGTAAAAGTGACTTGAATCATCGTGTAAAGTTAAGGATAGAATGGAGCTAATATTAAAAAAATGAAATAATTCAAACTCTATTTAAATTTGAAGAAGTGGAGAATTTTTTTTATGATGTCATACAGATAGCCAAATTCATGGTTGACCATTTGCTGGGGTAAAATGAAGGCAAGATGTCTCACCTGAACATGTAGAATTGACCAACTTGGAAAAATACATCGAGATTAAGGAAGAGCCTTCAGACAAAACAATCGACCCTCCCTCTCAAACCCTATATTTCAAATGCGAATTTACTAGGAAAACCTGCCCTTGAAGTTTGAATACACCGATCAAACTAGGGTTTCAACCGATTGAATCCACTCCCAAAACTAGGGTCCAAGGCATCGTATAGCATGATACCTGAGAGGCCATATCGCATTCATTGCACCTCCCAGGACGTTTTTTTTCTTGGAAGAAACCATTTCAAGATTGTTACACGAAATTCTTGTTTTGAAATCAATCAATCGCATGTGACCGCCCTGGATTTGGATTTGCATTATATAGCAGATCGGAAAGTAATAAAACTATTAACCAAAAAGAATACGAGCAGCTTCACTTCCCACCTAACTTTGTAATCAACAAAAACAAATCCACACACATTTTATCTTTGTGTGGAATTCGAAACGAAGATAAACCAACTGTGCATTAAATAATTAGAGTATGAATTGGAGGGCATGCAATTACCCTACACTGGAGCTAATTCTATTTCGAGTAGGGAGAAACCCACAATGAACCAACTCCAGGAAAAAATAGTAATATGAGGATTGTTTCAGGTTTGAATCTCACCTGGACACAGGCATGGGATTACTGAATACTGAAGACATGGTCAATGTAACAGTTACTTCGAAGCCACCGCCGTTTCTTTGGTAATAAACTGAATTTAAACATATGAAAAGGAAAATAGAGCACAGAGTAAACTAGGGCTATTGTTTATAAAAATTAACTTTTCACTTAGATCTAGGTAGACGTAGCTGTGACCATGTGGCCCGCCAGGTGGCCGACGAGCGTGTTTCCATAGCTCCACTACTACTGTCATATATTTGGTGGAGGGCATGCACGAAGCCACCTAACCATTCAGGATTTCCCGTAATTTGGTGGAGGGCCTGCACGAAGTCACCTGACCATTGACTATTTTCCATTTGAGAATGTGTAATACAATTCTGCAGGCGGGTTCTTGTTGCTCCACCGGGAAGCAAAGCATAATGGAGTATAGAGTTGTCCATGCACCAAATATTTCTCTGAGAACTTAATCTTCTTCTTTGAGTAGCTGGAAACGGAATTTGTTGTGTTTAAGGAAGGAATATTTTCATTTGGTTGTTTGAAGTAGTATCTGACATATTGGAAATTTAAGTTCTTCTAGTCCATCGGTTGTGGCTTCCTATAAATCCAAGTTTATTGTATGCAACTTCTGGTTTGTGCCTGATTTGTGGAACTTTTCTATTTGTGCATGATTAAATAGCTTCTTCTTTGAGTAGCTAGTAGAGGATATTTATGTGTTTAAGGAAGAAATAGTTTCATTTTCCTATTTGAAGTAGTATATGAGGAATTCGCAATTGAAGTTCTTCTAGACAATCAGGCTCTGGGTTCCTGTAAATACAATTTTATTGTATGGGATTTCTAGTTTGTGCCTGATTTATTTAAGTTGCCTATTTTCCTGTGGTCTAAGACCATCTCCTGAAGAAATCATTGCTATTAGAATAAAGCTAATAACATATGTTGACAGAGACATGCAAACAGGACAAGGAAACAACAAGCAAAAAGGACAAAGAAACAGCAAGCCTGCATTACAAGAAGATGAAGAAGCCCATGGAAAGAGCAGGATATTTTAGACTAATGAAAGAATATTGACAACCACTAATGACACAATTTGTATTTGAACAGTGAAATGCAATTTGTTTTGTAGCGAAGTTATATATGCAGCAAAGGTACACAAGCATATTTATAAATGTAGCATGGTAACATTAGTGCAATACTTACTTGTCCTACAAGCAGGGATCTTCCGATGGAAATCTGGAGCAAGGATCTTGTAGAAGCAGCGAAAACCAATAGGTAATTGTAGCTAACAGGAAAGGCATGCAGGAAAGTGGAGTGAAAACCAACAACAAATTTCAGAGGCAGGTAATAGCAAGGGAATAAGGTCTAGCAACAACAAATTTCAAAAAGCATGGCAACAGCGGATATAAATTTCAATTCCACGAGAAGAATAAAGATCTAGATCAACAGGCTAAATAGAAGAGTACTCATAGATTACAGAGACAGCGCATAAAAATCCGAATTAGATCTGATTTTGGAAGAACATGGAAGATGACGAAGTATAGCTGATGAGTCACGCAGTGGTGTTAATGACAGGGTTGATGTCTTTATATTTCTAATTTCATTTGACGTTTGATTTCTGATTTCAGTAGCTCTGATATTGACCAGAGATTAATGTGTTAGCGACAGATTTTATGGCATTACATATGTGTATTTCATTTCATGGTTGATTTCATAGCGGTAAGAATATGAAGAATATCAGAGAGATCTGGATTTCTCTGGATTGAGCAGAGACATTGAATTCGCTAGAGGTACATTTATTTCAGTAGGCGGAGGGAGTGATTCTGGATTGAGCAGAGAGTATCAATCAGTCAGTTCGTTAATGGTAGGAAATCAGTTCGTTAATGGTAGGAAGACGTGGATAGGCAGGTGGATAGGCAGATA